>DWPA01002109.1:0-16515 GCA_018251375.1 Calpodes ethlius
CACAAATAACATGTCGCTAGCACCCATGACCCCAGAACAAATATTTATCTGTCACATAAATATCTGTCCCGGTCGGGGATCGAACCCAGGTCCTCTCGCTTTGTAGGCAGGGTCACTACCAACTAGGCTACTATTAATGATTTCTTATACGTAAAGACGCTCACAATCAGCAGTAACTAGTAAAATATGATTTTAAAGAGAACATCGACAAATAAACAATTCGCACGACAACATCACGATCCAAATCCGCAGTCCGCAACGTGCGGTGTACCGACAAAATTCTATAATACCGGATTGTATTCGATATCCGAGCATCTTCTGTAAATACACACCAAAACAGAACAGATATGATAACGATGCGGTGCGTCCGACAAACAGGACAAACAGAGATGTCCGTCGATCATGCCTCGCGCCGTTGCAACGGGATTACTACTCTGAACAGATTATAATTCGTCACGCACACCCGGTATTCTGCATAAGGGAAGCCGGGACGAGATCTATTGCTTAATAATTTCGAATAATAATTTTGCAACGAGCACTTCCGTTTAATTGAGCACCTATTGTACTGCTGTTAAAAAAAAAATAATCCATTGTTTTTTAAAGTCAAAATGCAACCCTTTTATTTTCATCGTGTCTGTCCCTCCGCTCGGAGGATAGCGCAAAGATCCTTAGTATTAAAAAAATACAATTTGGCCTGAATTTATATCGAATATATTTAAACGAGCAATTCTAGTATATATTGTATATATCAACTATCTCAGAAACGACTCCTAATATTTTCTTGCATGTTTGTATTTTGAGGGTTTCGGGGCGATAAATCGATCTAGCTTGGTTTTATTTTCAGAAAATGTCGTTACAACCGTGTTTTCGACCCTTCTACAATATCATTAGAATATAGAACTAAATTTCGCCATCGTTGTCAAAGTTAGAATAGCTCGGTCGGAATATCGGGCGCCTTAAAACGCAGAAAACCCGGGTTCAAATCTCGGTCTAATTGTTACTTATACTTTTTCTCTTTTTTTCGAGTTCCTCATCTTTTTGTGTGAAAAAAAAATATATATTTTTTTTTCT
Source organism: Calpodes ethlius (assembly GCA_018251375.1). Classification (NCBI taxonomy): domain Eukaryota; kingdom Metazoa; phylum Arthropoda; class Insecta; order Lepidoptera; family Hesperiidae; genus Calpodes; species Calpodes ethlius. The sequence goes on from DWPA01002109.1 coordinate 1,072, forward strand.
ACGATCAAAAGTTTCATCAGTAAGTCATTTGCATTGTTATAAGTCAATATAATTCCAAAAAAACCTTATGTACTAAAATAAAAAACATACCGAGCAAGGCTCGGTCATCCAGGGCCTAACGATTAAACCAACAATATTGATAAAATAAAATGTTAAGAAATATTCCCTACACTTGAGGTAAGATTCATTGTTTTTTCTCCTCTTTTGGAAAAGGTCTTCTGAATATATTATGGGTCTACGGAGACAGTGGAATTCGTTTGCGAAATATGTATCAAGTTTTAAAGTACTAATTTTCGTTAGAGTCATGTTTACCCCTTCCAGCTTCTAGCGAAATGGATGCTGTAAAACATGTGACAAACGTAACACTTATATATAATGAATTTTAATGGATTTATTATGGATACATAGGGTTTGCAAGTAGAGTAAAAGTCGATGAATTTACAAGAAGGGAATCACCTTACACGTGACTCGATAAGCACTAGGTAGGTTTTTTTTACTGTCATTATATCGTTTTTAGAGTTCTGTTAATGCGTCCGCACATCGTAATTCGATGAAACGCGTGTCTGTTTGTTAATCCGTTTGTCACAGTTATCGAGGTGCTCTAGCAAGTTTTAACGACAGCGCTCTAAAAATAACAATTAGATCTATAACCGTGTAAACAGTTGTCGTAAATAATAATCGTAAAGGCGTAAAATTCAACATAATTTGAATACCTTTATTGAAGATATGTTTGTATCTTCAAATAACAACAGTGATTATTTAAAAAACAAATGGTTCACAAACATCCAGTAATAAAACTTTACGTCACGTACCATTTGTTTATTCATAAAAGAGCCATTTATAAACTATACAGTCCGCCGAGGTTTCCTCCAATCGTATGCATAGCGTGCGAGCATAGTTTGATTGAGCATTGTTTCCAACTGGACGGGGGTACTCACTGCTATAAAGCGAATCCAATTTTCGGTGACGCAACCTAAACTCAACTACGAAATCAATAGTTTTTGTATATTACCTATAACTAATAACACATTGAACTTGGGAAATTACATATATTTAAAACAAGAAAATTTACTGAAAACAATTGAGTAAATTCCATAAGAAAATTTAAAATAAATTAATTAAGCAATTTAGCAGCAGTAGACCTTCAAAGGCATATAAGTAGACGGAATTAAAGTAAATATGTTACTTATTCATTCAACTTAATTTTATTATATGCTAAGAAAATAAGAAAATTTTCGAATACGATGCTAAAAACCATACATGACAATGGAAATTGTGAATCTTCTCTTTTTTTAAGTTTGTTAACAGATTTTTTGTATTACAGCGATACGAAAAGGCATATCTCAAAACAGACTCAAATCTGAAATGTATCATTTAATCAATCCTGTCAATACAGTCAATATATTATGATTTATAATATACATTTATATTCACAATTAAAGTTTACATAATCTCATATTTTTTTATGAGATTTCTATGTTGAAAATATCACTCAGAGCTTGTAGTTTACCCATTCTAATTGTAAATCCTAAAAGCGAACTAAACGTCATTAACTTTTTATTAACGAAATCGATTAATTAATTTATATTACGATAGATATGAACTATTTTCAATAATTCTAATGCAAAATAAACTAGAAGATAAAATATATTCAGTTCATCCGTAGTCTGACATTGAAAATTTAAATATATTTATAACACGTATTCAGATTACATTAAAATCGAAGTCAAATCTTCCCTGCATTGCAAATTCCAAAAAATATGCATTTTTATTATAACCTATGCAATATAGCAACTACGTACCCAAAATTGTTAATTAATTTTAGTGATTCTCAGTTTTCAATTTCCATTCAATCATCAATATTACAAAAATACAAATACATTCGCGGTCAGCTTTAGCTATATATTAAAATATTATTAAGATAAAACCCTCCTGTATAAACATTCACACACTAAGGTTATCCGTACTGCGAATACACGCACACTACGAGAACATTTAACTAGCAAATAAATATAAGCAATGACCCAAATGATGCAATTTGAATTTGAAAATGTTGAAATGCAAATTGAACCCAACAATCCTCACTTAAGTGCTCAACACTGGTAGTACGAGGCATCCGAATTTATGCTTCTAATCTCAATATATGTAGATCACAGCAATCATTATTGTACTTAACCAACTCTAACATTCTCATAATATAAATTAGAAAGTATGTTTGGTTGTTTGTTTGTTTGTCCTTCTTACACGGCGCAACGGAGCGTCGCTATGGTATGATTTTTGGTTTGGATAAAGTTGGGAAAACGACAAGTACTATAGGCTACTTTTTACTGTGAATAAACTTCTTATTTCTGTGGGAAGATCCATTACAATGTATATTTTAGCCAACAAAGCGTTGCCTAGCAACCAGGGATAGTTATGAATAAATAGTCTACATGTAAAATATCTGCCTTTAAAAAGTCCCTACCAGCTGGTAAACTTAATACCTAACCTATAAAAACTTGTTATTGATATTGAAATCGTTGTATAATTCGTTTAAAACAAACGTACACTCGGTTCTCTCTAGAATAGTGCTGGTGACAGTTCTCAATTTGAAAGGTCTAGTGAGGCACAATGAACGATAACTATTTTTGAATCTTGATAAATATTTAGAAAATAAATCAAATGACTATTCAAATATAAATATAATTTAAGAAAAGTATTGTAATTTAGATTTTTATATTGCGTCCCTTAACTATAATTTATACAAATAAAGAAAGAAGAAACAACACAAATTATAATCATATTTATATTACAAAATTAGGTTACATAAGTATTTCTTGAATTAATTACAAGTAACAGGTTTTTTTATAACAAATATTGTTTGTTATATTTAACACCACCAGTTCCACGATGATAAAATGACGTAAAAAAGTGCTTCATTTAAAAATGTCGATAAATCTATCAGGGCATCATATCTCATCACTATTAGTAAGCATGGCAATTTTGACGTAGATAAAGATAGAATCAGATTTTTTATAAACCAAAAAAATATCTAGCTAGGGACATAATAAAGGTTTATGAATTATCGCCAGTAAAAGTTCTTTAATTTTGTCACAGATAAAAAAATACTAAGGTATTTTTAACAGACTCAAATATAACATAAAAACTACTTAAAAATTTACTAAAAAAATTAAAGTAATTACTTTAGCAACTACTTTTAGTTAATAGAAGCTCAGTAGATTTGTACGGATTAAAATTAAATTTTTATGCTTACATAATTACTTCCATTTTACTATAGATACATTCGGGAATTTCAGTTTCGTTTTCAAAAATTCATGCCTGTTTCTTTGTACCACGTGAATGACATAAAAAAGATCATAATGAAATGACGTATAAATCCAACTACATGTTAAATTTCACCGCAAATTATATTGCGTGGAAATTAGAAAAAATACAGTAATCTTAATAATCTAAAATGCTGTAGACAAAAAAAAATAACACGCTTAAATTTAATTAGTGTTAAATTTAATTTAATTTAAATTAAATTAGCGTTAAATTTAATTTTAGTTAAATTAAATTACCGTCGAAGGTTAAAATGATTTTATTTATTAATACAGGAACCAGTACGCGAAAAAAAGGCAGAACGTTTACAAATATGTACGAAATCCCATAAAAAATTGTGTGAAAAATTTATAGAAAAAAATTTTTGTTAAGTAATAGTTTAGAATGAACGGTAAGACCTTTGCTCAAATCACAGCTCGTATTCGTTCAGGTATATGAGCGAGTATATCCCTTGTGGTTTCTCGCGGCATACGTTCCCACATTGCGGTAATCACATTCTTTAGCTTTTTGATGGTCTGCGAATCCGACTGTACTAATCCCGAACGTTGCCTCAGAACATCCCGGACATGCTCAACAGTAATGAGATCAGAGCTTTGAGCTGCCTAATCCAAACATAGAATTCCGACCACTAGCGATTGAGTTTACAAATGTCCATAAAAGCGTTGTCCATAAAAAAATATTTGGAGTTTCAGCAGCACTTTTCCAGATTTTTACATGTATAAGACAAATATAACGAAATTATAATAACCCAGCCAATTAATGAAAAATATTTATTTCTTAAATGAAAATAAGACAACTTGTGGAATGAGCACCGTTCTGGGAATTTTCACAGACCGCTGTTACATGAAGTTCAAATAAATATAGAAGCTTAATTCATTCTTGAGCTCAAGACAATATTCCTCAAGGATAACGCTACTGCAAAACGAACGAGACTATAGCACCTGTTCTGTCTTACACTATCTTTTATGGTTATCACCATCCGTAAACAAATATACCACCAAAGAAATCATAGACTTTACCGGCCAAAAAACAAGCGACTTTACAAACACATATAAAATGTACACACATTTCATATCTGGGTGGCACGCAAGCCGGGGAAAATCCAGTGATAGCCTAGTGGTTCGAACGTTGGGTCCCCGAACGTGGGGGCGTGAGTTCAAATCCTGCACGCACCTCTAATCTTCAAAAAAAAGTTATGTGCGTATTACACGTTAATTATCACTTGCTTCCGTGAAGGAAAACATCGTGCAGAAACCTGCACACCTGAGAGTTCGACATAATGTTCTCGAAGGTGTGTGAAGTCTACCAATCCGCACTTGGCCAGAGTGGTGGACTATGGCCTGTGCCCTTCACCTCTTGAAAGCAGACCCGAGCCCAGCAGTGGGACAATTATGGGTGGTAATGATGATGATGATGATGAATGACGCAAACCGGGGAAGTGAAAAAGGTATGTTTTCAAGTTAACAGACGTAAAATCAACAGAAGAGGTAACAAATGGTACACTTCATGTTACACGATGGACATTAATAACAAAGACATTATCTTATACCTTTTTGACCGAAAATGTATTGAGGAACGCGTATAATTTTTTGACTATTCGACACTGTAGCCGAAGCAAGGAAGAAAACTTTTTATAGTAATATTTCAAATTAGGCAGCTAATTGAGACTAAGCTGAGTTATACCCATTGACCTCCAATATCAGTTCGACACAGATACCTTCATGGACCATGAACGAGTAGTCTTTGACTGATGGTGGCGATGAAGACCGCCATAAGTCTCTCCGTTGTCCAGCATTGTGTATTGTGAACATCGGGAATCAATTTGGACTCAAGGTCGATGAAACTCTTGATCTTAAGACCCTGTAATATCTTTACATCCTGTGCATAGCCTAACATAAATCGAATTAATAACATTTTGCTTTCAAATATGGAAGCATAAATGAAAACAAATTCTCTACAACTAGCACAGCATTATATAAACGGCGCCTGTTATATGAGTTCACTTAGCGTACCACATATCATATATATGATGTTCCGCGTATAATTGAAATGCTTTAAAGTCTTCGGAAGATTGAAGTTGTTTAATATAATAGAGATTCTAAGCTGAACTTCAACTCGACTAAAAAGAAATTGCAAGAAGCCTCTCCGGAGACATCTTTAGAGTTGAAGAGGAAAGAGGGCAAAACGAAGACCACGATAAAATCTCTGAAACATGATTAAAATTTAAAAGGGGTAAGTTTGAAATGTACGAAATTACTGCATAGCATTCCGCTCTCGTTTAAAATCGGAAAACTCTGTCTCAGTTAATACGCGAACCCGACACAAAATGTTGCTACTCGACTAATGCTACTTTTAACAGGATCTATAAAATGATATCTCAAAAATTATATCAATTCAGGGGTTACTTTTTATCGTCCTTTAAATAACAAATATAATTATTAATTGTTAACTATAAATAAAAGCATGCAGAGCATTAATAAGATCGGAAGATATTTTGACTTTATATCCCCCAATTGTAGTTATAGTAATTTAAGATACTATACATTTATATACATATTATAAATTTTTCCTTCTTTTTTTATAAATAACTAATGTTAAATTATTTACTGTTTATAAACGTTATTGTTAAACCCTAATCTATATGACTACAAGTCGACGGATAAATAGATATTCAGATACGCGAGAGATTCTACTTCAGTTTCGTTTCTGTATAAGGAAATTTCTAGTTCTTTTTTATCTTAATAACCAAATAACGAACAGGTGAACTAACAACATGCGCCCATGTACATGTAACATCAAAAGCAAGAAAGCGATGGGAAAAGTAAGAATTGGCTTTCAAATCCCCAGCCGGAACACGTGTCGTGCCGCTGCTGTTGACTTAACCAAAAATATGGTAGCTAGCCAGGAAGGCTTTACAAAAAGATATATCAATTACTTGTTAAATATTCTGATAATACAATCCTTACGCCAAACCCAAATAACCCAGGGTCGGTCTCTGTTTCCCTTTACAACACCCTAGTCTGCGGTACGGATTTGATGTCAGTAATCTAGCTCAATATATAACCGTCACCTTATAATTAAAAAATTACTCGTAATTGCGTGATTTGAACGTAACCTCCTTGTAACCCCCTACAAACTCATACTACCCAAGTCACTAGACGATCGAAGCTTCAATTGAAAGAGTACACTAATATTACCAATACACAAAATATTATACTACATACCAGGACATACCATGTTATAACCGCACACACTTCGGTACAATAACATGCAGTGACTTCACTATAAAATTGTCGTGTACGAACGACGATGTAAAGTTGTCCGTCCCGCCGTGACTTCCGCTACTGATGTTAATCACAACGCGATGCGGGCGCACACATACACATGATATATATATGCTCATTTCAATTAAATAAATTCTTTGCACGTGTAAATCTGCGTATTATTCTCCTAATAATTATCGACGAAAGAAATATATTTCAATGCTTTGTTATCATCATCACAAGTAAGTATCTTAGCTGTAGCTATAACTACTAATCAGGTCTTCCCTTACAATGTGAAAGGCCTGTACTCTATATGGGCTGTGCCTTAGTACGCTAAGCTAGCAAAGTACAGATTGGCAGATTTCACACACATTTGTGTGTTTGTCTTATTGTTATTATATTCAAATCGGATAAATTAATATTATTCACATCGCCACATCTTAATATAAATTTCCTTAAAAATCTGTAAAAAAATGTCTGGTTTTTGTATTCCTTACTTAATTGATTCACTCGACTTCGAAGAACATATGTATAAATGGTCAATCTGGGTAGACATTGTAAAAGCAGTCGTCAATACGGCGATGGCTTTAAGCGACATAAAATTTTACCAGCGATTACATTGGCCTCTAAACCCTCCACTTATTCAATTGTACCAGAACTCAATTAAAATATCCAGAGTAAAGGCATATGCCCCTTAGAGAAAGCTAATAGATTTAAGCCAGTTAAAACTTTTAAATAATTATCGACTTAATATAATAATAGTTTGTAGATACACCACGCTTCACTCACTTTACATGACGCGAATGACTACAGGAAACTAGTTCCAAAGTATGAGTCTAACGCGACTACGCCAACGATTTTAATCAGAATATGCGATGCGCGAACATACACACGCAGAACTTCGAAATTAGTCTGTGAACAAGTCTGATGTATTGGTGAACTAGTCGTGTGGAGGACAATTTTGAATGTTTTGCCGAGATGCAATTAAGAGTTCCAATTTAGTTTCGTCGCTGACCAGACTGATGAACTATGACCCAAACTTTCTCATTCTAAGGGGGCTAAATCCGACTACGGAAAATTTTGAGTATTGATGAGTTACAGGCTAAGTTTGAGATTTTAGGAATGTGAAATGGAGAATATGAGATATAACTAGATTTAATTTGGAACACCAATTACGTCATTTATAACAACATTTACAGTTGAGTATTGTGATAATAAAATAAAAATTTATATAGGTGAATAAATTCAAAAATAGGCCACACATTTTACAGGATGAGTGTACTACTGTGTTTTGACTTATTTAAAAACTGAAAGATACTGCTAATAAATTAATAAAAAATATAGTAAACAACCCGTGGGAAAACATAATGTCTCTTGTCAGCTATATTTAACCATGTCGTGTATCATTTCAACAATACATGACATGTGTGTTTGTCCCGTGTGCATCAAAAAAACTTCAGCCGGTATAACAATGTTATGTATTTGTTTAATTCAGAGATCGATGTCATTAGATATATAAGATAAGTGTTAATTAAGCCTTTATTACAATGCTAGGAAAGCTTGATCACCCCAAACTATACAGAGGCTGAACAGTCGCTGAAGACTGAGCGTAAAACAACGAACAGAATTTTTAAGCAGTTATGTAAGCATATAAGATAGAAACTACAAAGAAATCTTAATATTCCAAAGCACGAAGAATTTTCAACTCTAAGCAATATAGTAGTTGAAACTAAGAGCTCCTAAAATTTTCCTACGACGCGACGTCGCGACGTTTACAAGGAAGTCTTCTAGATCGACGAGGCGTGCCAAATACGGTTTAAATGGGTCAAAAGTATTGGCAGTATGAGCACCAGCAGCATAGCCATTGGAGTGGGCGGCAGCGGCGTCTGCGAGGCGCAACAGGCGCCCCGCCCCTCCCTCGCGCAACAGGCGCCGCGCCGTTACTTGTTGAATCGACCGACCTACTAACGTTTCAATGAAGACGCCTGACACACAAAATTATCCAAGTATAGATAGAAACCGTCGAATAGTTTCTATAAGACACAAACGGCGCTCGGTGTTGCTATCGCTTTTATTATGGGGCACGTGATATTTTATCAAGACGCAAAAATATGAATAGAATATATGACGATGAAGAAATGTCCTTATTTGGATATAACAGAAACAATTAGGCACCCTGGAGCTATGTCACGTTTTATAATAACCAAACAACAAATACCCTAACGAACCTACACAATTTCATTGACCCGCTTTAATACAAACAGATGAAATGAAAATGATCGTTATATAAATTGAGCCAAGAAATTGGTTCTAATTTTATTTGAAGCAAAATTGGCGCACAGCATGATATCATATATCTTGATGTAAACACATTAAATAGAGCCTTGGTCGGTACACACGTATTTTATCTTACAAAAGACTTTCCAAATTATAGATCGGAATCAACAAACAATATTTAAACGGAACAAGGGTTTCATTAATAACAATTTGTAAAAAACACAACCGACTAATAACCTAACAACGTGAGCAATCTTTGTCCCCTTTAGAAATAATAAAGAAACCATACAATTCCTCTTTAAAACATGTTTCAAATGATTTCAGTCAACGTGACTGACTTGGTCAACTGAAACCGGTCACGTTGTTCCATTTCCTGTTTCAAAATGTTTGCACAACTTTGAAAGAAGACCTTAGCCTGCAGTTAAATTCATATTTCAAAGGAGTTTGCAAATTGTAATTTCAAAGTTTTCAAGCAATATTTTTATGGAACAAAAGTAAACTCTTCAAATGATGATGTTTTTGTCCTAATCATTTATGGAGTAGAGGAGAAAACGAATGTAATAAATACTCACCCACGAGCGCCAATATAACAGTGAGGAGAGGGGCCGCCGGAAAAGATACGGTCACGTTAAACTCAAGCATTTGCAGCAAGTCCACTAGAACAAAAGATAAATCAAACATAAAGAAGGGAAGAAATTAATTAGTCAATAGAATGAGGCGTTACTTCTCGACAATCTGTTATTGTTAAATTAATATTAATCGACTTCGGAACAAACTGCGAGCCCAATCGTGATGTAATAATATATTAATATAAAGGAGGCAATTGTTTGCTTGTTTCTTTATGCTTATATACCGGAAGATATATTTCATTAAAAATATACTATAAGTAAATATTATTATTAAATTTAAAGGATCCATTCTTGACTGGGGTACTAAACTTTACATCAGATAAAAAAGAAACAATGGATCCAAATGTGTGGAACTTGACTACCAATCTAAATTATTGTATACGACTTTAATCTGTTTTTTTTTTCTTTATTTGGCCATTTCAAATATATAAAAAGCGCAATTCCATTCCATTTTCAAAAACATTAATAATATCTCTAATTATTTATCATGCATAATAATAATATTTAAAAATATTGCTGGTTTAAAATTTAAAATTTATATCCAACATTTCCAAGGAATCACACAATATATCATTTGCGTATTGAAACTACGCAGAGGAGCGTTCTGTGAAATACGTTTATTTTATAAGAAAGCTCTATGTATATTTAATAAGTAACCAAAGCAAAGTTGTTTTTATTGCAAATCGGAACTACATACGTATGTGAAAATGCCATATCTTTGCGCTAATACCATGTTAAAATATAACTTATGTGTATCCGATTATTATGACATACCTAACTTTAAAACGAATAGGCCAACAGGGACGTTGATTAATAAAATTTTATTAGAAGAACTTTAATATTCTTAAAAATATATAACAAAGGAAAGTGCAGTTTTAAAGAAAAAATTATAAATAACAAATGTCCAATTACGTGACAAGCTACGCGCTATAAAGGGCTGCGTAGTTGTAATTTAATCGATTATTTCTTTTAACTTGCGAGCCTAACCGTGATAGTTTTCCCACTAAATCAACTATCTATACTAATAAGCAATTTAAAGCTTACTATCTTGTACCGCAATTAATGAATCTGAATGGTCTTCGGATATCATAATATTTATGAAAGATCAACAACACTATACTATGGAGAAGAAAAATATTCATCCTCGCTTTGCGTATGGGTAACATATTTAATACTGTTATACTCATGCTAAAATACATTCTCTTTAGAAATCTAACCTCATGAATTACCTTAAACTGAAATATATTATAAATAATAAACATTATAATTTGAGCTCGAACTTTATTCACAACGTGACTGTGTTCTATGTATACAAAAATAAACATTTTCTAAAACTAGTCAACATTCCTATTACGTATGTAAAACAACAGACGAGCGTAAACAGGAGCGCGTAGTTGAATCCTATACAGTTCGAATTACAAAATTCTGTCGTACGTTTCGTATCATCGCTACGTGTTTAAATGAAATATATATCGAGCGTTATGGCACGTTGGAGAGAGTATTGCGAGTGGTGTGCTGTAAGCCATGCTTAGAGTCCCCAGGAGGCGTATGCGCACACTCGCCCGCGCGTTAACGCGATCAAACGGCTGCGATATGAATTTTTCATGCGGCACAAGGAGTAATGGTGTCGCCGGAGACGACGGATCATTCTTTACGAGCCGACAACGGTAACCTTTAAAATATACAGTCAGCCGTCTACTCCAGCGCTAGCGATATCAGTGAATAAACAAAAACTTTTAAAAAGGAACGAACGAGCACTAAAATCAAATTAATTGTGCCGTCGCTAAACAGGATAGACTCGTAATGTCGTACCGTTGCTAAAGTTTTTGTAGGAGGCTATCCGTAATAAGATAAAGGTTTTATCGACTTTTCGTTACACAGTTCACGTATGCTCTCAGTTCGTCGAGGCTTTGTGGACGTTTGTTTGCCTACGGCAGGATAATCCGAGCACAGTTTCCGTATCGAATATACGACTCCTCGCACTCTCACACCAAATCTTTTAACTGAATAAATCGGACGTTAAGAGATATGTCCGAAAATGTATTCATTTTGCTTTTACAAGTTTTATCTTGAAGACTAATGTCTTAACGAGCTACATTATTATACACGAAGCGTAAAAGACGACCATACATTTCCATCATCAGATCAGCCCTGTGACCTTAATATTGAATTGATATCCGATAGGAAGGTCACACACATACGTATACAAAATCAAAACACAATCGAACAGTAAGAAGTTTATAAAATTTAACCAACAGAATTTGATTATAGACAGACACCAGACAGTTGAAACTAAATAAAAACTTGTAATAAAACAGCCTAAACTTACCTAACACGTTTTTCACGTCACCGAAATAGAATTGCTGCAGTAGATAAGCTAATATAACCAGTAGAAATGTAAATTGCATCATCATCGTTCATCATTCATCATGTGAAATTAATTCCGCCGTCGCTTTCCCGTTTCGCGTTTCGTTACGTACTTTCTGCGATTTACAGCTTTCAGGAATCATATAACCGTAAAGTATTGGTTGCGAAGACGCCGATATTAAAAATTGCGCGATATTATACCATCCTTCTGGAATCAAAGTCGACGTATATCGACCATATTTGTTATCGGTATACATTGACAAAGATATTTTAATATGCCGAGTTTTATATTTTATTAGGAAAATACTAGTATATTATTACATATCAATGAATGGCCGATTAATAAGCCAAGATTTAACTACAATTTTACATCCATTACAGGAATATGTGTGAAAAGTGAATTTTCTTCTCAATCTCCCAATTTCATATTATACATAGCTTCAAGAGAGAATCGTGACTTTTCATAAAAGCTTCTTATATTATTTTATAGCTAATCCTTTGTCAAATATATTTTATTACATACAATTAAAAAAAAAATCCTTATTTTTTATTAAAATCTAGCTGAATCCTGCGCGCGTATCTACGCCAAAAACTAAAATAAGGTAATCACAGTGGCATCACCTGTCGAAAATTAGTCGTACCGACTTAGAAACCTTCGTGGGCTCATACACAACTTTGCTAAAGACATGATCAAATGCATAGTTTATGATTCTATAAAGGACATACAGACAAACATTCATTTATATATATAGATTGAAAGTGTTATAGGTTATGTTAATTTTAACTTCGGAATTAGTAACTTTAGTGCCAAATCCACTGTTATAGTAAAGTTAATATTCCTACATTCTAGAACTGACATTTTACTGTCCTTGTCAACTAAGATATCATATTTCTTAAAATTACACACGTCAATAAATATTTACTAAAAATACTTTAATAAACTAAAACGTTTTTAAAGCGCACTAAATAAACAAAAAATAGACAACCATGTTGTTAATCGTTCATAAGTTCCTGTGTCTGAAGCCAACCAAAGAGACACGCAGAACTAAAGCGATGTATCATTTAAACACCTTTGGATAAGGAAAAGAAATTCTAATTCACCTCGCAAGATTAGACCTGAACAAACATACTAATCTAAACTCAAAAAGTAACATTGCAAGTTAAATAAAACTGTTAAAAAAGAAAAAAAAAAATTTAAGTACATTAAAAAGTCTAAACATTGACTTTGTTCTTTACTTTAAATTAAAAGTTAGTAGTACGTAGTAATTCAAACACATTTGAGACAGTACAAAGCTGACCTTAAAGATATCGCTCAAGTACTTTAAATATTGATAAAGATATTTCCACGTTTATCCCATCGCTAACTGGTGGCAATCAAATTAAACTTAATATTAACTGCCTAAATACCCGAAATCGTTCGTGTTATAATCTAAATGCCACAGATGGCACCACGTGTGCTTTCCAAAACTACATGAATATTTCTAAAAATGACACCTTAATTAGTAGGTTTTTTTGCCTCACAATTTTCATATATTATATTTGTTTGTTAATAAGTATAAGAAAAATAAATGTAACAAAACCTGTTTTGTTTCAAGGTTTCAAGTGCTGTTGGAGCATCTACCAGTTTATAAAGAGCAATTAATTGTTAAGAGGTATTTTATCATGAAGTGAAGCGGGCGAATCTCACTCGACACGATACTTGACGCTGAGAAGAGAAGCGCAGGTAATTGGCATTAAAGCCGGCTAGGAACCGTTGTTAGCTCGCCGAAGGTAAGCTGCGACTTGGCCCCGGGCACGGTGCCCTAATTAGACAGAAATACGAGATAGCCGAGGAAAAATGAACTGGGTCTCTACAATTTCTCAGAATAATGCCCCGCTCTAAGGAATATCATTACACTATTTTCGCTGTGCTTTTATAAAAAAAAATCTTGGAAAGGCACCTTATTTGGAGTAATTTTTGATGAAATAACACTGCAAAAGTAAAAGGTTAACGTTTTGTTGCAAAGAGACGCGATACAAAATTGAATCAGAGTATATGAAGAAAGTGCAGTAACTTAAGCCCGAATGGCCAAAAAGAAAAAATATTTATTTTATTTATTATCTGACGTAACGACGTGTTTATAGACTTCCATCCATTCGTATACTAGGAATTCATATTTAAAGTAACTTTTTATAATATAAACGCCATTAAATTATTTACTATTAATATACGACCGCATAGGCATAAGTTTTTAAACTTGATTATTTTGATATACAGTTAGAATATTCTACCTATTATTTTCTCTTCTAACGCACCGTTGAACATATATTTTTTAGTAAAATATTACAAAAGTGGCTTTCTAAGAAATATTACTAATGATCATAAGTATGCTCTGAAAATAAAATATGGGTTTTGTTATCGTTAAGTCGCCAAATTACTTTATAATATTTATATACACATTCCCCGAAATATAATCAGCGGAGGTGTAGCAAAAACGATTGATCAATCTATTTGAAAGTCGCTTTGAAAGGACGTCGAATTTTATTGACTTCGGCACATCATTATTATCTGCTTATTTTCCTTCCCACCCTGATACCTTCTATTGCCTCACTGCTATGAAATATTACGCTCTATTTGAAAGCGAAATAATTGAAAAAATTACATAGCAAATCGCCTTTGAAAAAATTTTCAAATTAGATACTTAAAGGATCTTAAAAACCTACGCAATAAAGACCCCGTCTTTTTAAGAGTATCGAGAAATATCAATTTGAAACGATTACCAACGAAACGTATTTGAATTTAGGTATATTTCGGTTATTATATGTGATGTGTTTTTTATTGTGGAATACCTGATTGTCGCAACCGCCCTCGCCTTTCTTCTTCAAAAATGATCAACAATTGTTATTCGATTTTATCCGTGTTCGTTGTAACTTTCTAATTCACGTCATACATCCAATGATGAACAAAGAATTAAAATAAAAAGATGTAGTAAACTCCACATAAATACCAATTAGCCTTGACGTATTATGAAAATTAGATGAGATTTAATTTTAATAATATTAAAAGTAGTTCTTTCCCGCGGCTTCACTTGCAACTTTTAATAAAAAGTATCCTATGTTACTTTTAATACCTCCAAGAATGTGTGTACAAAGTTTCATGATAATTGGTTTGGTAGTTTTCGCGTGAGAGTGTAACAAACAAACTATAATATTAGTAAGGATTTTGATGAAATTTCTAAATGACGGTCAGTGTTAAAATGTTTATTATTATCTGTGATGTATGCTGTCAATTGACTCATTTTAACTCATACCCCCACTGTAGGATTCGCTGTGTCGCGGGCGGTATGGACACTCAAATAACACGTCACTAACACCCGTGACCCGAGAACAAATATTTATCTGTCACGTAAATATCTGCCCCAGCCGGGAATCGAACCCAGGACCCCTCGCTTCGCAGGCGGGGTCTATACCAACTAGGCTACGGGGCCGTCAAATGTCAAAAAGGAGGTATAATTTTTTTAACATCTACATAAGTACACTCACGTTTTATTTACTATTAGCAAAGATATATATTGTGAATTAAATTACATTTATGTATTACACATAGT
>DWPA01002110.1:0-16514 GCA_018251375.1 Calpodes ethlius
CTTGTTACCTAACCCATTTTCAATATCTTACCTATCCATAATCATCGTTATTTATATAGCCAATAGCGAAATAACGCAATTATGTCACCTATATTACTTTACCGGAGATTATGGACAGATAGATTATTGAAAACGATGATAAATGATTTATAATGATAGATAAGATCAATAAAGATTATCCTAATCAGCCACAACTTACCATACAATTCAATACATTTATATTACACGCTTTAATAAATTATTTAAATTTTTACACGTTTAAGTACATAGCCTACATCTAGCTTCTATAGGTATCTTGATATTTACAGAAAGCGTGTACACGTGAATTAGCCATTCAATCAACATTTTACGATAAATTTAATAATACAAGGTAAAGGATAGAAAAGAAATTAAACATGAACTAAAAGATTATTGCGTTTCGAGAATAAATATAATTAACCAACCGAAAATAGCTTAACAAAAATCACGTTAGATTTTAATAAACAATGTATCTACTTAACTTTAAGGTTAATTAATTTAACAAATATTTATTAAATGGCTAAGCGACTGCTGCATAATACATATCTAATACTATCTTCCTTCTCCTTTTCCTATCCGTTTTGTCACATTTTCATATCTTAATCTGATGACATTATTATAAAACATTACTAAATTCATCAAGCCGATGCCTGTGAGTTTGCACAGAGAATTTTATTTATATTTTTTAGCACTTGTGCAAATTCTATACATCGTTGGGTACTTTTACATTGGGCGACACGACACCGATACGGAACCGACACGACATTAAAATGTAATTCGTTCAAACTGGATGATGTACGCACTTTTAAATTTCATTTTATGTCGGAAAAACTGAGTTTTCTATGTAATATTTATTCTCATACATGTTTATTTTTCATTATAGATAAGGAAAACGTCATTTTAGTAGTCGTTTGGACCTAATTTTTCATCTTTTTTCCATGTAATGAAGTCAAGGCTGTCAAGCGGACACAGTCACTAGATCAAAAAATGTAAAATAACACATTTTTTCAAAATTTTGTTATGCACCATTTATTAATAAAACACATTAAAAAACACCATGTACCTGGAAACCATTGCCCAAATTTAAATTAAAGCCATATCGTGTCATGAAATAAAGAAACGTAGCAACCGAAGCCATGTCGTAGTCGTGTCGTCCAATAAAAAAGCGCCCGTTAGCTGGCCTGAATCGACCGCGTAATAAAACCGTTTCATCCTCTAACATTTAAGTACGTCAGCACCATACTCGTGGTATCACCCACACAATACAATCACAATGGTACAATTTCGATCGGCCACATATCTAAAATGATCGTATCGTATCTAAAAGCTCGCTATGTGCTTAACATTATAAAAAGTTACAAAAAAAAAAATACAAATTTACTATAGCAACCTTCGGAATTGTTATTTCCTTCGCTCCAACCTGAAAAGCTAGAGTTTTTATATGATAGGAAGTAGTTAAAGGAGAATGCCCATTTTTGACCTCACTTCTCTCTTACGTCTCAAGAAGACCCCGCCCCCTTCCCCTCGAGACATAATTATTATTTTTTATTTTTATCGTCCTCTGAACATCATGAATACCTAGTAGTTTAAACTGAAGATATTAAGTAAACATTTAACTACGAAAATAGACCTAAAATAAACAATCATAAACTAAATAAAACGATTTAAATAAATATAAAATTAATACATTTTAAATAATTAATTCTTCTATTTCAATACGAACTTTATATCAATTATAACATTAACGTGATATTAATAGTGTTCAGTAACCTATGGGATATAGTTTTATTGAACAGAAAATTAACCAAAATTCTGTTTCATTGACAGGACTATTAAAAATTCCACAATATTTGTACTGTAATTTATTGTATTGATCTAGTATTATTATTTACAATATATTAACTTTACTGCAACATAATTTTATCACAATGATTATAATAAGAGTTAATGAATAAAGATGACATGTCATTTAATACCAGAATGTATTTTAAATATTTAATAATCATATTTACATCAATATTACAAGAATCCTGTTTTTGAATTAAAATGTATTACCTAACATGAGTTGTTAATTTATGTTATTTATCATTTTAAAAACAAATTTGTTTCTTATACAACTTAAACCCATGAATCATACTTCAATGGGCATTCTTCTTTATATGTACCTAGTCAAAAACACACAAAAAACATACACAATAGTCATTCAAACTCCTCAAAGTCTATGGAACTAGCTTGAAACATTGATAAAAAAAACGATTTATGCTATACCAGGTTGAATCGAGAACATATTATCGTATTTATCTATATATATTCACTTTCAAACAAAGGTCGTCGACAGAGAAACGATGTCAAATAAACCTGATATAACATATCCGTTCCGTTCACGCTTGTTTAGCCATTAGAAACAAATACCAAACGATCCGTTAGTCACGAAGCTGCAAGCTAAGAGTGTGGCCGTCTCTAAACTCATAGTTCATCGAAGGAGGAGCTCTCGCGCTCGTCGAAGGGCCGCGCGCGTTCCCCCCACCTCTCCCAGCGCTCGGAACTCAGGAGCGACTCCGTATCCTCGTCCTGACGCGGCAGCGGGTACACGATGCCGTCCCCGAAGCTACACCATCGCACGTATCATTCACACGAAACGTCTCATCAATAAACATAGAAAAACAAAGTGCACATACCGAGAACTGTGAGGTAAATACGAATTTGCATCCATAATAAAACTGTGTGGTGTTAAAAAATGTTTATGGTATAGTCAGAACAGTCCAATATGTATTTTAATTCAATTTAATTATTCCTATTCCTGTCCAATTTACATTCGAATCCTTACCTAGTATGCTCGTGATTGCTTTTGTAGGTCACGTTAAATGGACTATTATGACAGATATACCAATCCATCTATCTACAAAAATATTCAAAGATGACCTACAATATTAAAATCAAAAAAATAAGTAAATAACACGCAAACTCTATCTTAACCAGGCAAAACTTATTCTTTCCCCGCGATTCGGTAAAAAAGTCAGGATATTAATACCCAAACTATACATTTTAAAACATCCCACAATAAATAAGCACTCGTAGTAAACTTCGATTGTGCTAATAAACAGAAATAAAAATGAGATTGCAGTCGATTAAATGGTTTCGTGAATGTCAATCGTGTCTAACAACTGAGGAAAGGGTTTCACTACACAAACAGCGTGCAGTTAGCGATTGATCTTTTTCATGGCATAGATATATACTTAAGATGTACTCAACTCATTAAAAAATTGACGTAGAAACACATCTTTAATACATAATCAAATACTTCAACGCATATATCCTTAATATAAAAAAGAACTAGCACGCAATGTCTCAACATCTACCTACATGAACTAACGCTATAATGATCGCTTCACTACAACATTAGCATGCAAAAGGACACTAAACACTGATCTCATAGAGTTCAAAATCGACAAAAAGAAGTGAATGACATAATTTTGAATATACCAGATACGGTGATGTCGCCAATGAATGAAAAGCAATGTCAATTTAACTGATTTATTTAAATACATTTAAATAAAAATATCGGTGTGATAGAAGTAGGTTAATATGAAATGCGTCCTTATACTATTTGCGGTACGGTCCGCCCCCTTCGCGGGCAGAGGCGCCATCGCTCGGACTCGCGTCCCATCTCCACGCTAAAACCAAGTCAACAAGTTCTAAATCCACTTCCATATTTCAAATTCACGCATCGAACGAAAGTTAGAAATGGAAATTTTGAAAAAGTTATTTAAAACCGGTTCTTTGGGAGCTTTTTATTTCCTATGTTTATTATAAAAATATAATATCGTAACTAGCTTACGATCAACGCACTACTATGACCATTGACACTTGTATCTATAGCCAAGTTAAAGTAATTCTCGACTGTAAGTAATTACTTAAGCAACTGTTTTTAAACATTAGCTAACGATTTGAACTAAGTAAGAAGTATCAAAATTTAGAATACTCTGCGAATTAGTTACTTAAATAGTTACTTCAGGCAACTTGACTACTAATACAAGTGTGAGTATAGTAGATAGTAACAAAGAGTAAATAACCTTTATGGGACAACACGCGTGTAGTCACCATGAAAGTGATATTTATATAGCAATAAGTAAAAACAAAGAACATCGCAACCACTGACCAATTGTGCATGAATCACATAAAATCTAGTCAGCGGACATCTTTACAACAGTATTAATCGTGGTTTGGAACCAATATTACGTATTTATTAAACCATCTAAATATTTTACTGAATACTTTAAGTTAATATATAAGATATATTACGATCTTTTTTTAATCAAAGCTTAACCTTAAACATTAAAATAGTGTAAATTTCAATCACAGGAAATCAAAAGCACCCAAAGATAAGATTGAGAGAAAAAGACAGAGATATAAGAGAAGCGAGCGGCTAAAAGATTTTTTTTTAATCATCGAAGCCCACAATATATAAATAATATGTACTTATATACGTAACGATTGTTAAACCATTTGAAGATAACATATTGAAATCGAAGATAAAGATCGTTATCTTAATACTAATAACCCAAATATACATAAATAGCCAATTAAATAATTATATAAGCCAATGTTGCCTTAAATATGCTTTTAATATAAGCTTATATATGTTTTTCTCGTAGATTCAACCGGTATTCGGCTTAATAATGATTGATTATACCGGTATTTCATAACATAATTATTAAACAACGCTTATACACCACACAGACCTACTTCATCGATAAACATATGTGAATGTTCCCACGCTCTTAAAGTATCCATTTGCTTGCTAATAATAAATAAAATAGGCAATTCCTGCATTCTAAAAGCTAGTTTAAGCTTCGAATTGCGCTGTATACATTGTGATCAAAGCAATGTAGCTCTATTTAAAAAAAATAAAATAAAAAA
Organism: Calpodes ethlius; assembly: GCA_018251375.1. Lineage (NCBI taxonomy): Eukaryota > Metazoa > Arthropoda > Insecta > Lepidoptera > Hesperiidae > Calpodes > Calpodes ethlius. The sequence goes on from DWPA01002110.1 coordinate 4,939, forward strand.
AACAAAATAGCAGAACAAAACAGTTTATTGTGCACAAAACATACTTACAAAATATCAACATTATTCAATTCTACTGTTATCAGTCTTGTGTGTTGTATATAGCTCGAAAATAACAAATGCATCGAAAAGCAAAGTTGCATGTAAATTAAATTATCCATTACAATGTAGTTCAATACAATCATGATCAATTGATCATTTCATCGACGTAATTTAGACACGCCAGCCGAGCACCTTCACATAACTTGAGCACGTACAACATATACATATATATATATTTATATAACTCATGATACAATATATCATGTACCTCCAATGCAAAGAATATCAATAATTAGTTCCATCTCAACATCTTTATTATCATAAAGGCACCAAGATTGCTCCAAAAATTCGTCATCTAACTATACTACAGCAAGAGATTTATATTCATAAACCAATTAACAATCTAATTATAACTATCTAAAAATATAACTAAGACTTTCTATTAATCAACATTGTGAAATATAATACAAAACTATTGTAAATTGTTACCAAAATAATTTTCCTATACCGACTATGTTAGTAAAAATAATAGTATATGTAAAGAAGAAATAAATAATTAGCAAAAATACCACCTAGTCACATTTTGGCACATTGTCTAATCGCAGTAAAGCGACACTAATTAAGTTCGAATCTCGAGAGTTCGTTAAGCAAAAAGCGCGAGTTTTCATTGGCGGAAAGAGCTCGATTGTGATTGGTCGTAAGGATCGAAGTTCTTTTTTCGATTTTTTTTTTATTTTTTGTTTAATATTCTATCGCGTCAAGGTATGTGACGAGCGTCGGCTGATGGGTCGTTGTCGCTATGCTCTGACCTTGAGCGCGTGGTGCCCATAGACTCGTAGCCATGGGTCTCTTGTGGCGTGGTGAACGTTTGGAGGCGGTGCTCGCGACGCACCGGGAATTCGCATCCGTCGCCGAGGCTGATAAAACGACCACGAATTGAGAGGGTAACGTTGCATTGCGGGGACCAACTTTTATTATCACGAATTGACATAACGAGTAATTAAAAAAATATATTTATTTAACAAAAGTTCGTCCCAGCAAAGGACTTGAGAGGAAACCTAACTACAAATGTGTCATTAGATACTATGGTGCATCTACATAAAACAATATTGAAGGAGCCTTAACCTTACATAAAATAATTTGTTTTATGTTAACTTAAAAAATATACATACTAAGGCGATGATTAATTAGTTTTGAAATGAATACGTTTCCAATGATTGTTTGTTAAGTAAATGATATGAATATGTACAGCGAAGGATGAATGGATTAAAACAAAGATTTGTTTTTCATTTAATATTTTAAAGAGTATCGGATACAGTACAAAAACCATCGGTCCATTGAAACATGCCTAGTGTTAGTGCTGTAACATTCTTATATTGGAATACGGCTCGTATATAAAAATGTGTACACGGGGACAAATGCTAGGCACTCTTATATTGTTAGAGGTCATTCACTTCTTTTTTCACACATCTATAAGGAGCATGCACACTAGATCGCATATTCTATAAACTAGCGACATAACACACACGACACAGAGCACAAACACATCGTGTCACCGGACGTACGGACGACATGCATTCGAAATGTTTTTAAACCCAACTTGAACCCTAGAACCTTAAGTAAATACTCAATCCAAGTTATAATATCGTAAATTTCAAGAAACGAACGAAACTAAACAAATATATTTTATTTCCATATTTTTTATCGTTAAAAAAACAAAACATCTCATTTCAGTTTTTTTATACTTCATGCTTCAGATACTTTCTCATTTGGATTTTTTTTATTTGAAATTTTCATAGTTCTAGATTGGTTCTATTTTTATCCAAATACAGTTTTGATAATGGTTTTTAGAAAACTCCTGAAATAATATAGCGTATACTTATAACGATTAATTTTAATGTTTTTTTTTTCAATATATATATATCTTTTTAGATATGTCATCAGAGATTTAAAGTAGATTATTTCTGTTAAAAATGTTCCTAACTTAAAGAAACCTCTATGAAGGCACTATTTTATGTTTTCACGCTGAGTCCAATAATACTTTCAATAAACTTAACATTTTGAGGGTAGTCGTAAAATGTTAAATATTCAAATGTAGTACAAAACGAAAGATATTAGATATGTACACATACAATTTACAATTATCGCATCATGAATCAATTCCTCCGATGTAAGTGGTTGTGATACCTCATGCGTAAGTTTAGTCAACTCTGAACAAGACCAAAGACCATAAACATGGTGCTAGAGTTTGCAATCTCATGCGTTAGTAAGAATGCGACCAACGTCATAATCCGACAGATATACATATAATACTATCGTGAAAAAAGTGCATAGGCTGCGGATAACCCGATCGATTCGTATAATACACAAAAAATAATAATTCAGAAAAAGAATCCCCCTCCCCTCCCCTTTTTTGCTATATCAATGATTATTATCATCGACATAATTATATATTTTTTAAAATACGCACAAATTCGACGTCGATACATACTTGCGTATAATTAAAAAAAATCTTCCCAAAAACGTGCACTGCGACCATAGACAACATATTGTTATCTATAAATTTATACTTATTTGATTGCTACTTTAAAAACCATTTTCTTGCGTTACAATAATTGTAATAATTTTATTTGAATTATTTTAAACTTGACAAACCCAAATACATGTAAGTGCAACAGTATTTATATGTTAAACATGTGTTCATGTTGAGACACTCACGAAGCCAGTTAACATAATGTAGGGTGTATTTGTTACCTGGTAAACACTGGCAGCATCCATAGGTTCGGGCTGTTCCCAAACACTTCCTTGAAGTTGTTGAAAGCGCCCATAGAGAAGCCATTCTTATCGGCACCGCCCCGGAACATTGGAGCACGAAATGCTTCTGCAATAATACATTTTTCGGCGTAGATTAAATGAACTTTGCTATAATCTGTGGTCCTTAAGAATGAAGGGAAGTCAAAGTACGTGGCGCACGCATATTTGGCAATATTTAAGTCGCTGAAAATGTAAAAATGTAAAGAAAAAAAATTTAAAAGCAATCAACTAAAATAAAATCAAATAATATGCGTATAACAACATAGTTTACGATAAATATGTATGTGTCTATGGAATTCTGATACTATATACGCAAACAAGTTTATTGACAATAACGGAGTGAAAATATCACAACTGATCACTGATATTGTCTTGAAAAATTTATAAGTCTAGAATTAATAGACTATAATACACAATAGACAGATCCCTATTTTGACTCTACCCCATATGAGAGACAGATGGCGCGCTTTTAATCGACAAGATCATTAGATAGTCTGTATTAGTTCAAACCAACATGGCGTCTCTATATTTTCGCGCCAATTGTGGATCAATATATATAAGTCTCGCCTTTTTTATGTAAATAGCAGGCAAAAGTACATACAAGGCATCTGATAGTAGATGGTTAACCTCGTCCATGAACATCTGTAACATCAAAAGCATCAACAATTCTTGGCCGGTCATAAATAAGAGATGAAAAAAGGAACTTGGCTTTCAAAACAAAAGTTTGTGACGCACATTGTATATACTTTTACAAATATGTGATACGCTAGGCTTGGCAATTAGCCATTTATACATTACAAATTATGTAATGGCGAATACTTTTCTAATATAACAGTGTTACCTAAAAAAAATATTATTATTTTTGGGTTCAGTCTTTTTATTACTTGTCCATATTGTGTTGATATTCCATGCCACACATTCAACTGATATATATCATCTGAGATAATCTAATTACTATTTCACTTGGCTGACTGATTAGAGTATCATTTACCTCATAGTGCACTCATTATGTTATGCAACACGATAATAGATTAATACATCCACGCCGATTCCTGCTGTCTTTAAGATGTATACGACAGATAATTCCAACAGAAACTTCCTCTATTTTGTGGAGTTCTAAACAACATAACAACTTTCCACCAATCAATAAAACATGACTTCAAGAAGTTCTGAATAACGCTATTGTAGTTTTCTACACTGATATATATATTTACAAGGTCGATACAATGTCATGATAACCAATTTTAGCTAATCGCTGTCCGCTTTGCTAAAGATCAAGCTAATTATAATATAAAATTAATTCTCTACCGTAAATAGAATATAACTTAATTTTAATACTATAATAAATTGTATTATGATAAACTATCCTCCAAATTAATAATTCAAAATATCGTGATAACTAATAAATCAATAATTAGGTAATGATTCAATCATATAATATAATGGTTCAATCATACAATATAATATAATGATTCAATCATACAATATAATTTAGTGATTCAATCATACAATTTTAAACAACACAATGTGTATTGCTGGACTACGCGCTACCGTAAGTGGCCGCAATTACCATTGATCAATGTTTTGAGCATACTGTTTATAACCTGACCGGTGGGACTGCCCAAGCGACGATACGTTATGAGAAAATCTGAAACCAAACTTTGTTTTAATATCAACGACTAACTTTTATAAATATCATTATAACAATCTAATTTGATTATAAACTTATATTATCTTAACCTACCTTTCATTGGGTTAGCAACTAGCAAATGCCTAATTTAATAAATCATTAGATAAAGTTATGTCAGTTCGTCATTATCGCGGTAGATCCATCCTATTTCTTTTTAATGTAGTCTTTACAATAGAAACCCTCACATGAGTGTGTATTAGTTATAGCGTTATCTGAGTTTATCGGTCAACCTATACCTATTTATATTAACATGCTTCAATCATACAATTAAACAAAGAAACCAAAACAATTGAGACTACATACCGAAGTTGATAAAAAAAATAAGTTAATTAATATTTTACTGTATTTTCAGTAATAATTTGTATAATTTCAGTATATCATTTTTTTTTATAGGTAGGATCTGATCGATTTTTAAACACTTGCTATTCTAATATTACCCCCACTTCATTAATGTTTGCAATATTGTGATCAAGGTTAATGCAGCCACTTCAGAAAAAAATGTAATACATACTCATCGAAGATGATTAAAGAAGATCAAATATATACAATATGAAAAAGATATGATATCGATTAGATAGGCACAGATACACACAAAGATAAAAGGTACGATACGAGTAATAGCTTATTCATAAAATGAATAGTCAATTTCCTCTTAGTACTAAAGATATTAAGGTCATAATTACAGTAGGTACTTTGCTCTTTAATAACTCATAAAATACTTTAGTTATAATGTGATATCACAAAGGCAGGCCTTGTTTGACTGTTGACTTCACAGATGTGAGGTATTGTAAGAGAAATGAAGAGATTACATTAATTTATAAGTGAATAAAAAATAATATTAACCAACATTTTTCTACACTCCGGCGACCTTAAAGTTAAACTGTAATATTGAAACCATGATGTCGTAATTTTAAGTAACTATGGCTAATCTCAGTCGATTCTAAAATCGATCGCATATCGGGGACTACTTATAAGACAGTTCATCTCATTATAATACCTGTAATTTCAACAAAGTAAAAAGCAAGTTAATAAGTGATGGTGATACCAACCTAAGGTAGTCCTGTTATGTGCCACGAGATAGCAGTGGTAGCCGAACAGCGAGCCGAGCGAGATAGCAAACATGAGCGCGACAAAAAACGCGAACACTATGTGGTACCGACCCGCGCTCGCTGACGTACCGAAGTCTCCCTGAGGGTATACAAATAATTATATAAGTACATGAGAAATAAATAAGAAAATATACCTATGAAATAAAAAGCGGTTACCACGTCGAACAAAAGCTTTTTTTTTAATCATTCCCAATTCAAATTTACTTTTAATTACATTCAAATACAGAATAAATCAGTACCGTATAGTTCTTTGAAATATATCGATATATTATTAAATTTCGGCCAGATCGACACGAAAAAAAATTTAAGATATAATTTTGAAATCAGAACAATCGAATCGGAGAACAAATAGGTACAGGGTTTTTCCGTGTAATAAATAAGCCGGAACTCTAGGATCGTGGTATCTCGTACCATTTTATATGCAAGTATAGTATAATGTTATCATGGAATATTAATACGAATGAATAAAATCTTTACATAACCACGTTAATCAGTCATGATACGTCACGATACTATTTTGATATAAGAATGTGTAAGGAAATAACAATAACCTGTGTTTTAAATGCAACACGCGTATTTTTACGATGTATTCAATTGTGATTTAATCGAAAAACTATTAAGATTAATATTATTTCAAATATATCAATAGATTGAATCAATATCATCAATAGATCAGAATTGTACAGGCTGAAAACATTCTATAATAAAAAAAGAATTAGAAACAGCCAAAAGGCGAATAAACAGGTCATCCGATGGTTAGCCATAGCTGACACATCGCTGGCCAATTCGCTCTTAAAATATAAATTTTACATTCCACATTGCTTAGACAATTACAAGATTACGTGTAGAATTAAATTTCGTTGTAAAGCCCATGTTATAATTCCCACTGCGATTATTCGATTATCTAAACAACGTGGAATGCATTTTTGATGAAAATAAATACACGCTAGTAATAAATAATAATATTCTCAACATTTCGTCCAAAATTTAACTTAGTACGCAACACTAAATCAATGTATGCGAACACTATCAACGATTTATCAGACATCGGGTAGAGATTGTAGCTATCTATGATTCATCGTGATTAAATGCTCCTAAACTGTACGACACAACATAAATATCTACGTAACGAACGATATAAGAGTAACAACAGTTCTAATTAGTAAATGATTAGTGATACACTATAAACAGGATACAGATTTAAACTAAAACAACTATGAAATCAAATAGGATATTATCTAATCAAGAACGACACTTGGCACTTTGAACTCGATATCTAAAACTGAAGTAGAGATGAGGATACGTAAATAAAGTTATGTTACGTCAATCAAGTCCATGCAGTGTTTAGTATAGGTGCCGTGGTCTATCAAACGATCGCAGTGGGCATGCTTGTATTCCTGATACATCTGAAAATTGCAGTACACTTTTCGATGATGCAGTTGATAGCGTGCAGTTGAAACAGACAACGTATTACATATACAGGTCGTAGATAGATCAAAGTTAATAATTTATATATTAATACGTGAAGCAAAACTTTGGACCCCTTTTTACGAAAATTACGCGGACGGAGGAGTATGAAATTTGGCACACTTATAATTTATATGTAAGAGAAGTACAGAACGTACATATTTTTCAATAATAATGCTTACAAAGTAAATTAGATCAATTCATAAAACATTACGCACACTACCATGTATTTGACACACACACGGATAATAAGACACGTATACTATTTTGTTTATTGTCAATCTGAAGAGTTTAAAAGATTGAATACTGTCAATGTGAACTAATCCTTTGACATTATGAATTACGGTCGAATTTCGAGCGGAGAACGGGTCTCTAGTTATAATAAGGACGATATGCTTTATAGTATGCCCTGATACTACGTTCATATCAAAATTACTGAGTATTTTGTATTAAAATAAGTTTTTAGATTCATAAACTATTAAACAATAATTGTAAAAATAATAATTCTATATTAATTGCACCTTCTCAAACCTCTATCAGAATTATTCCACGTAAGATTCCACATAACATTTCGAATACAAATCGACAAGGTTTGTATATAGCGGTTGGTAAAGTATATGTAACTATTGGAAAGTATTATCAGACGTCTTCACCAACTAATAATCTTCAAGCCATCTAAACACAGTTTGCGCAGCCTTCCAGAAGGAGTCATTGACGATGACTGGCTAAGAGGAAGGGAGAAAAAACCGTAATATACTGCGTCACAGATCACACTAAGCGGGTATAGAAGATGGATAATTGTGTTTCGCCACACATGTATTCCCTAACACGTCCATTTATCTATACTATAGAATATACATATATATAGAATTCAACGACTTCGGAAACGGCTCCAATGATTTTATTAAAATTTTGTATCTACGGGGTTTCGAGAGCGATAAATTGATCTAGCTAGGTTTTATTTGAAGAAAATGTGATTTTAACCTTGTTTTCACTGTATAAAAACCTCGTATAATATAATTAGAAGCAAAATTTCGCCATCATTTACATAGTTGGAATAGCTAGGTTGGGAAATCGAACGTCTGAAAACGCAAGAAACCGGGGTTCAAACTTGGTCGGATTGTTTCTTTTATTTATCTCTTTGTTTCGAGTTGCTTCTTTTGGTGAGAAATATAAGTAAGTATAATTACAAAAAACTATGATATGACTACCAAAAAATACACCGAGCTAAGCTCGGTGATCCAGCACCTATTCTTAATATGCACACTGTGTACAGTTTGCTCCAACTTTAAAGATAGGATAGTTTATATCTAAATTTATAGCCGCAATATTTTTTTATTGCATATTATTTGTTTAGTATCTGTTAGTTCCATAAGATTCCAACAGATGGCGGTGTTCCAACATGGCGGGACAACAGTACAATATCCGTTAATATTTTGGCAAGAACAAGTGAATAGTTTATTACAATATAATATAACGTAAAACTAAGCAAAGGCAAGGCGTGGCCGGGTCTGCTAGTAATATTATAAATGTAAACGCGTGTCTGTCCTTCTTTCACGGCGCAACAATGATGTGATTATTGGTTTGGAGATAGTTGGGAGGACGACGTGTACTATAGGCTACTGTTTACCACAAAAGAACATTTAATTCCTGTGGAATGATTCAATATGATGTATATTTCAGCCAAATTAAAGGAAGTGTTTAACAAGACGTTGTCTGGCAACCATTGAAAGAAATACATGTACAACTTTTTTATTGCTCTTCTGTTATTATAGTATATAATACATCGTATTAATGCGTACACTTACATGTTTATAATTGCACAAGTTTCATAACTAAAGGTACTTGCAACAGAAAAAACACGTGAGCAATTCACAAGTAATAGAAGCAACCCCTTCAAAAATTTTGGCTTCAAGATAATGAGACGAAAGTAAAATTTTAACACGAGCAGAGCATAAAGAGAATGAACATAAAAACACTGTATAGTGCTTGCTATCTCATTTACTCCCACGTTAAATCTTATGAATTAATGTATCTGTCTCTTTTTACTGTCGCTTTTTCGTTTCATCGACTTTCACAACGATGCTAAAGAATTTTCTCTTCAAAATGGCGTCTAAAACTAAATGTTCCTACATATTTTAAATATCAATAATGAATAGATACGTGTTGTCATATATTATATTTTTATTTACACACACACGGATAGCTCCACAGATTTCCTTTGTCATGTACACACAAAGACAAGAAAAGAGATTTGGAGTCATGACTAAAATTCTGCCTCGTTGTGAATCGCCACGACCAGGCCACAATATGACTGACGGGGCGGTTCGATATCCATTGCGCCACATGGATCGTCAAATACTTGCCTGAACGGATTTTATTCTTACTTATCAAACAATGTATTGTGTCCATTTATAAAAGAGAGATATTCTTTATTAGTCAAAACATCATTAACTTCTATTTCTTCTTTGGTTTCCTAAGTGTCATTAGTCTGAGTGTCTGTGTGTCTTACGTTACATTAGACGATTGCACCTGTGTCCCAAGTGCACACTGAAGGTCGTGCAAACCAAACAAGTCCACCCACAACAATGAGATATATATAGCACTATGTACATGTTTACTTGCTGGTAATACAACACGTGACGTAAACGCAGGGACGTTACACGAAGTATTGTTAAAGATTGTTGGTAAATTGCAGAATTAAAACCAAGATTGGTGCGATGATTCTAATACAGAAATTGTTGAAGGACTGTTGGCTCTGGACATTTAAATTCAACAAGAACTTAAATAAAGGTGCGTCAACTAATTAATAACTAGGGGATCAGGGGTAGTCTTCGAGGGAATTAAAGAGTGCTTTTTGGTCTTTGGATTCTTAAGCCAACCCAGTATACTCGCGAGAGACGACCAAGAGGATGTCTGATCCCCAAGAAGTTCTCTTTCGTTTGGCTGAGCATTTTAATCAAGTGCTCAATTCCGGTAGTCAAGAATCCCTGTAGGGTTGGATTTGGATGAGATGCCGTCGTTTCCAGAATTTATTTCTGCGACAAATCGTTTAAAAAATGGCAAGTCACCAAGTAGTCTTCCCTCAAAAGTTTTCAAATACAAAGAACAAAAATTGCCCCAATTCAACAAATTTGATACGAAGAGATTGCATAAAACTGTAAGGACCTTCTATCAGCAAACTATATAAAGTAAAAGGTTTCTCAAATGCAGCTCATTGAGAGAAATTGCCCTGTTCTCAATGATTGGTCAGACTCTGGTGCATATCATCAAGAAGCACATGTGTACGCTAGCTAAAATCTTCCTCCCGATACTCCATGTGGTTGCAGACCAAACTCAGGGATGGTTCATGTCATTTTTTTGACAAAATAAAGCCTTATACAACACCGTGATTCTACGGTTGTTTTGTGGACCTAGGAAAATCATTTAACCGCATATCAAATTTTGCCCTATGTACAATATATTAGAAATTGGCTGTTCTATGAGATTCGTAAATTTTCTTGGACGGTTTATGCCATGAAAACAACTTCACAGAACAGTTTAAAGCGACAAGCGTAGTGAAATAATGCTGTGCAATAGCTTCAATCATCTTTGCCGTATACTTTGCTGGGGTTATGAAAGGTACCCTCAGAAACTGCAATGATAGTATCTCATTAATTATTCGCATGGACAAGAGTGTAATTGTCCTCACCCGAGCAGAACGTAAACTCCTGTACTAAAAATGATTGACACAGACGATGTTTTCCTTTTTTTTACCTGCCTTAGATGACTTGTGTCAAAAATTATGCGTCAAAAATTGTCTTGTAATCAGCGCGTCGATAACTTATATTCTGAAACCGCAAGGGAAAGATCTGCTATTGACACTGTGAAAGGGCTCACATGGGAAAAAACTAGAGGAATTAACTTCCGCTATTTAGCAAATCTACTTCGTAGCGTGTGGAATCTCTTATCTGCGCGAATCGCCTACACCACCGCTGCCATTGATAAACAGTACCAAAAAGGAAATGGAAGTACCTTGCTCCACACTTAACATGCCGTCTACAGAGCAATTATTCTTCATCTGCTTCTGTACGCAATTAAATCATGTCGGGTTATATTCTCATCATATTATAATCACCGCAGTAAACATGTTAATGTTTACGTTCACTGTATTTAATAAAACATTCAATAAAATACGATCTTACACTTGTTTAAAACAAGTGTTGTATTGAAATAATTACATGATGCCCTTTATTTGGGACTGTATATAAACCAGTTTTATCAAGAATTGATTCTTATTCGTACAACTGGGAATATTCAAGTACCTAGCCATGAAGATCATTGTTTTATTCGCTGTGTTCATGGTAAGATGTTTTTTTACTTTACTGCGAGTTATATTTACATTAAACAGTAATAGCAATATCAGGCTGCATAGCAAATCATCGTCAGTGACCATGTTTTGAAATAAGGGTCTTCAT
>DWPA01002111.1:0-16513 GCA_018251375.1 Calpodes ethlius
GAATCCTTTACAGTCACTCGATAGATAGACCAAATAAAGAAGAATCAATAAATCTGATGGAAGTTATATCTATATATATAAAATTTGAGTGTCTGTTTGTAATACTAAATGCATATGAATATACGTACGGTACATACACCAAAACATTTTTACAATTTTTGCCTGTCTGTCTGTTTGTTCTGTCTAATCTCTGAAATGGCTGATTTTGACGGCACTTAGGTAGCTGATGTAATAAGGAGTAACATAGACCACTAAAACAAAATAAAATAAAATATTTTTTGCTATCTATTAACAGAAAAACTAAAACAATAAACTTCAATTCCCTAACTTAATAATCGTTATAAAAGGTTAAAATCCCTCGATGTCAACACCATTTCGCCCGTCGACGCCGACACTATGCCAGGTGCACATAACCGGTTTTTCTCTTTTATGACCCTTCGTTATGATTGTAACAAAATGGACGAATGACAGCCAGTTACATAAAATTTAAAATTCGTTCCTTTTTACGCACCATGAGCGATAAACGTAAAATCTAATGGAGTGCCTTAACTGTCAAATATTGAACTTATGGCTTCTGTGTATTAATATCGAGAGATTGTATTGGTAAATATAAAATGTTGCTTCAAATATAATACATATATTAATCACAATAGCTACTAACGGTTTATTGCACGGCAAGTTTCTTTGCCCACGTTTGATGCATGCCTTTAATAAATATCTTTTTGGTCTCGCAGATGACCAGTCGTAAAATTAACCTTGTAAACAAATCTACACATCTGTAAATGTTTTATAATGTACATAATGAAATAGCAGGCATTTTCAATCAGACGTCAAAAAGAAGTCTATGATTAAAATCCTCTAAAACTATGGTTTCGAACTTGTTATTAAACATCGTTCGTATTCCGATCGAGAGCCACAAAACACTTCCCAGAAGTGTAATTATTTCGCCCTGGGATAATCAACGGCAGTTCAAAGAAGTTGTAAAAATAAAGATTCAAGATGTCGCGTTCGCGCCACGTGTTTCGAACGAGACGAAAACTCATTAGAGGGTGTTTCGTCTCGCTCGCTCGCAGTCCTGATCGGCAGTGTGTCCCTGTCTTTAGGTGACAGTATTTCGGCGAAAGCAAGTTGTTTTTTTCGTGAATTGTTTTTTAAAGTTTGTTTTTATGTATTTGGAGTTGTTCTCGGGGAATAATAATTATGATTATCGAGTAAGGAACTACTAGAAGTGGCATGAGGTGACTTATATTGTAATTATATATAATTAAAAAAATATTAATTTATAAGTACAGTATAATAAATAAAATAAAAAACTTTATTCAGTCTATCTTGTACACAAAGTTATAGCATTGTTGAGGCAACCTAGTAAGCGTAACATAAATTACATTTGTGACAGCATGCCCCCCTCTTTCTTAACATAAACGTTATATAAATGTAATAGACTGCAAAGACAAAGTATTAAAAATAAATATAAAAAAAGTTATCAAAAATAATCATTATTAGGAATGAGCCAATGTGTATGTGTGTGTGTGTGTGCGTGAGTGTGTGTGTGTGCGTGCGTGTGTGTACTTACTAATTCCATCTTAAAGAAACAGCGGAATCAGTATTTACTGATTACATGCAGTAAGCATTTGCTTACATATCATACACTCACGCCCTCGCACCAGGAGCTACAAGGTTATCCTGTCTTTAATATGTAAATTACAGCGGATGTAAGTGTTCCAAATGACTGATATTATACAAATCACAAATGGCATATGGCACTTCCAAATATAGATTGATACGAACTTTATTTACTCAATGTTCAGATTCGCTGGTCTTGACGGTTGCTTGCAGTTTGTTCAAGTTATCCATTTCGAAATCCTTAAGAATAAAGCAATAAAACATAAACTGAAAATATACGATTAATATTTAAATTGACTACGATTTAAAGACATAAATAAACCTGCAAAAATAAATCGCGTTTACATGTAGATACAATTAATAGCAGTAGCTTTATTTGTAAAGAAGTTATTTTTTTTTAATACGCGGAAACAAAACGTATAGCAAAAGATAAAAAATAATATTTAAAACAACTATCTGAATATTTTAAGAACATCAGTATTTCTTGGAACAATATAAATCATTCACCGTTTGCTAGACTTGACGTAATCAACAAAAGGATTTCTAACCCCAAGGAAACTTATTACAAATCCTGACAAAAGTTTTAGACTTGCAATCTGACTTAATCAAGAAATAAATAAATTCAGACTTAACAACAACAACAAATTTATTACTGAACTTTAACGTAGAACCGAGAAACTTCGCAAATTTAATTACAAACCGAATCCAGCAAATGTAACAGTTTTCTTAACGAAGACAAAGATACCGAGGATTGCTTGTGTCCGGTTTTGCGCTAATACGTATCTCTACGGTGCTAAATTAAAGCAATTGGTATGCATTTAACTAAGAAGTCACATCATCGACAGAAGTTTAAAATATAACCTTCATGAAGCAAAAATATATCTGAAAACAAAATATGTGGCTATTGATGTTATTGTAAACAAAGTTACTAAAATACAGAAATACTACATGTTGGCCGCGGCCACATGAGAAAAAAAGAACAAACAGTAAAAAGGTTGTCGATTCCCTTCTATCAATGCCAGGCAACACTTTCTTGTTAATTTTGTTTTTTTTGTATGAGATCTTCAAACAAGTGGCGACAAACAAACACACTGTCGAATTTATAATATTAGTATAGATTTAAGGCAAAAATATACATCAGATTTGAAATCAATAATTATATTCTGTGAAAGTAGTAAATATGTTATCCACCCGGTATGATTCGCATAATTGAAGCAATACATAGTGAGAACGCCTAGAACTAAAAATTTTCTTAAAATTCGAATATGAACATCCCACCCAATGTAGCTCACTTTCATATTTCCGTTTCTAAAAAGAAACCTATGCTTGTAGTCATTTATATTACTATTGATTTTCACTTTAAAATGTCTCTTCACTATTTAATTAGTTATTTTGTTGATATTGTTTATTTTTTAATCCACGGTTGGTATTTAATAGACAGCAGAACGAATTGTACGAGAACGCTGGCAATGCATTACGTTTCATTGGAGTTTATAGTAATAAGACTGGGAAACAAAAGATGAAACAAGTGGAAGCGTTTAAGATTTCAATTATCTAACGTTTATTTTGTTATGTTCTTTTAATGAAAGTGAAGATGGAAAAGATATTTGAGATAAAGGAGATTTGAAATATCGCCAGAAGAAAACTCCGGGTTAGTTTTGTGTGAAACACAACTGTAGCAACTAAAGAATCATCATCATCATTACAACCCACAATCGTCCCACTGCTGGGCTCGGGTCTTCTCATACAATGTGCGGGTATAGGCCATTGTCTACCACGCTGGTCAGGTGCGGATTGGTAGACTTCCCATATCCTCGAGAACATTATTGAGAACTCTCAAGTGTGCAGATTTCCTTACGATGTTTTCCTTCGCCTAAGAAAGTAATAATTAATTTGTAATACGCAAATAACTTTTTGAAAATTAGAGGTGCGTACAGGATTCGTATTCACGTCCTCACGTTCAGGAAAACAATGTTCGAACCATTAGGCTATCACTACTTTTTATGATTAAAGAATAATAAGAAGAAATCGGAAAGCGCGTTTTTTAAGTGGTTCTTGAACAATAATTTTTGTTTGCAAATATTTTTATTTCAATAATAAACAATTGAAAACAAATATTATGATATTTTTTTATCTCACTTACCATATAAGTTATTGAATGGCAATACAAGTATGCAATTTACTTAGAATTGTAAAGGAAAACACAGAAAGTACGGCTAATTCCTTTTTTTTTTTAATTATAAACGCAGTTATGAAGGTACAGCGAAGATTAATTGAGTCGAATGCGCGTATTCTCCTATCAACCTTTTTCACGCGCATAGACACAAAAAAATAATTTAGAAGTAAACAATTTAATTAAAATATCTTTAGTAAATAGTCTAAGCCATAATGCCTTGCTGTTCTTTTTTACGATTGCTTGTCTGTGCAATATAAACGAATTTTATGATCATATATACTATAAAACGTTAAGTGTAATAGTAACGTCTGAAACATATAATCATATTTGAAATTCTTCGTAGATATGGAAAAAAGCAAACGAAAATTTTATAAACTTAGCAATTACACTAATGGGTCTTTTAAAATCAAAATGAATTTGCTGAATGTTACAGTAGAAATTTTAGTATCTTATTTTAAATTTTACCGTTGAAATGAATGTTAAAATTTAAGTGCAGAGAAAAGGGAAACTACAGTTTCAAGTTAAAACTGCTTCGACCCAATAAGTAAGTTAAAAATCGGAAGACTGGTTCGACTATTAGTCTGTCAGAAGCATAGTCTCTACAAATGCAAACGTAAAACGTTCTGCATAAGCTGTTCTACTCTTTGAGACCATAATTTTAATTTTCATTAGGATTATTATTTATTTTACTTGCAACCCCAAACTATTATGTTTTTTTGTTTAGAAGTTGTCAGTGGTCAGTTAAGAAAATGGGGAAAGATTGTAAGACGTATAATTTTATTAAGAATTATAAAATACCATTAAAGATTTCGGCATTAAGCAAACTATTTTTAGTCTCAATAAATCCTATCCCTGCATCTGCATAAGCTGTGCTACTTTTTGGAACGATAATTCTACACCGTTTTCTATTATTACATTTTTGATGGTTAGCGTAATGTAAGGTTTATAATTGTAAAGGAATTTATGAGCTGTGTACGTGTCTCGACGACGCAAACTTCATCATATCGTATCCAATGATATCCATCGATATCCATACATCGACATATTTACACACTTAGGTGGTATGCCTTTTACAAATAAATAAATATCCGACGCCAATGAAATGGAAACTAAATACAAGTATTTATAAGCATGTTAATTCTGATTTTTCAGAATATGGTTTTACCGAATCTAACAACCGAATTACAAATAAAAAAAATATTTCTATAAACCGTTAAACATTTTATTGGAATATAAACAGTTAAAGTCTGGCCTTGGTGAAACCAAATATTAAGGGACAGACCAAATTGATGAAATACCAATTAAAATTGAGCCTTGCCTCTCTTCGACAATCATTTTCTTAGATGTCATTCTAATATCAACCTTAAGGTTTGGGATTAAAGTAAGTATTCGAACGAAGCGACATGGCATAGTTTTCTAGCTTCCTCTGATGGAAACTTTAGCAGCCGAAGCATGCTTGAAGTTAATAACGGCGATGTTTATTAGGCTATTGGTTTCTAACAGAAATACCGCAAAAAGCAATTTTCTGCGATAGCTTTGTCCCGGGTCAGTGCTGCCGGTTAAATAAAAACGGCTTTAAGTGATCCTCTTTATAGTATTGAATAGTGATAGAACCAATAAAATTATAACAATTTTTTGTCATTCATACAGATACAATAATCGTACAAGTGTGTTAGAAATCGTAAATTGGAACCTCAAGTCTGCGGTGTATTCGGTACTTGAAAATGGCAACATTATACGAACTGTCAATGTCATTCTGGATGAAGACATCTATTGAGTTATCAGTTCAACGTTCGTATGCTCATTTTTCCGTACACGTTACAGTCAGAACGTTATCGAGAGATATCGAGAGGTCTCTGTCACGTCATGTCAAATTCCATATGAATTTGGTTAGCGTCAAGTCTTCTTTCAATACCAAATGTCATTGCCATACATTTAAATACATCGGAAAGTTGTCTAGGGGGGCTGAACAGATTTAGTGGAAATGAAGTGATTATGATGGATAGTTTTAATTCGTACAAACAACTTCACTAAGTATATAGAACGGAAACCACAGAGTACAAACCCAAGTTTAGAAACCCAAGGACTCAATATACACTGTTGCCAATGGACTGGTTATAGATAACGTCTTACACTGTATATTCACCTTCACCGAGTTCCGATTTATGATTATTTATTTCATTAGCCTTTATATCGTGTACCAAGCCACGCATATTGGCGATCCTTTATAACATTTTGAAATACATGTGTGACCTATGTTGACCACAATTCTGTGGAGTGCAGACTAATTATTTGACCGATTTTCTTCAACAAGTATAACATATAAGCATGTTTTTAATCATTACATATATTTATCTCAGTTCACTTGCGGTAAAAGGAATTCAGTTCAACGTATTCAACAAGCACAGCTTTGTAGACATCAAAATTTTCAATATATGCTTAAAATTCAGGTATATAAACGTAAAATACTTTATGATTGTCATCTAAATGAATACGCCCTTAAGTTTGAAAACGCCCCGCGCATATTCGTACTCGTCAAGGAAACCGGTTTAAGCCGCAAGACTACATCGGCATAAATAAGTATTGCCAATCGAATAAAGTAAGTCGAAAGAAAAAGCTTTATTTCGTGACCACTCGAGAAACTTGTGCGGTACCTGTGTAGTACACTAGTAGTTTACTCTTTGGTAGTTCGACCTCAGCGGGACGGCGACAAAGCGAATGCTCCTTTGTTTCATGAAACAGGAAAGTTTACAAGAAAGGCTTTCCTTTGCTGAGTCTACGCTCATTTACCTCCTGTATATTTCTATATCTCATTCAAGGAGCAAAGTCTATTATGCTAGCGATTATCTCGTCTCTACTGAAATTACTTGAATATTCATAATCTTTGAATATTTTATAAATAGTTGGGTACGATAAAGTTTGGGATTTTCTCAGGAACGTTCCCTCAATACCGATACATGTAATAATTGAGTTGTTAATCTTTCAATCCATACCTACAAGTCGAATCTATTTAGAAGAAGTATTTATCATCAATCAATACAGATTTTATAACGACAGGCGTTTCTTTATCGTCACCAGCATTAGATCTGTGTATATTTGTAGTAAAATATTAAATTCATACGCCAATGAGTGTACCATATACAAAACTATAAGAGTTAACTAGCGTCTTACATCGTTATAAAAGTTACTAGTAATTATATAATGAACAAAACTAAAATTACTTTTGGCAAAGTTCTCGCCACAGATCGAAAGCCTAATAAAGTTCGCCTTTATTGAGCTCTACTAGCGATATTTTTCTTTTAGCTTATTCAGACTTCGCCTCTCATTCTGTATTTCGTTGGGTGTAGGTATTTATTTAGCAGATTCCGATACAAACGGAACGGATGATCGAAAGATTAATCATAGCGTACGAAAATAGATATTAATAGCTTTTAGTTTCGTTATTTGCGGGATATACTTCAATAAAATAGATTGATCTTGGGGATATTAACAAAGAAATTGAAGTAGAACTTAAACGATATTCATGAAATGTATACGGTACGTTATCCTCTATTAAATCCTTATATAAAAATGAATGTTTGTCTGTATGTCCTTTATAGAATCGTAGACGATACATTTAATCATGTGATGATCTTTAGCAAAGTTGTCGTGTATGAGCCTGTGAAGGTTTCTAAGTTGTCATTCCAGTTAATTTCATATTGGCGTAACAACGCGCGCAGGGTTCAGCTAGTTTATTAATATTTATTTACTGCAGACTTCTGCTTCTTTACCCAAAGTTTATAGCGTGACTTACCTTCAGGTGGAATTCTTATAAAGAAGAAAAATCTCCCATCTCCTCACTTATCATTAAAAATGTTTAAGGTGACAAAAGACTGGCGCGACGATGATAAATACTTCCTGCAAAACAAGTTTCGCCACTGGATACACAGCATCGTGCAAAAGGCACTCAATGAAATGGACGGGAAGGTGGACGTGAACGGGGTCGTATACGATCTGAAGTACAGGACCTCGGGCCCAGCGTATACGCTCAACGTGCGGGGCTCCGGAGAGGACGACTTTGTTCTCGACGTGGACCTAGTGCCCGTCATACGGTTCATGGCGGCGCAGCGCTGGCCGGAAGGATACAGGTGCGCCGGTTAACAGTACTGGTGGTGTGTTTAGGAAATCTCAAGTGTCTGAAAATACCTTTTAGACAGTAAAATTTCAATTGAAGCGTTTGAATTTCATGTTTATATGATCTACATGCGCCTAGCGTCCTAGCGACCTCCAACTAGAGGACCTTGGCGTTTAGTTGTTCAGCAGGAGAGTTTGGCTTGGGTCCAATGGACGCAGTTTATACAAATATTAGATTTTTTCTATTATGGTAATTGTTAGGAACTGTTATTATAATAGGAAAGCTTGAAGTAGATTTTACAGTTTATTTTAAGAATGTGACAATCAGTTACATCATGTAGGTACCGCGTTCAACTGGACATGGAGTTTAATAATGTATTGTTGCATATAATTTTTATGTATTCGGTTCACATCTTGTACTCATTACCCACAGGTCCTTAGAGGGCAGTCAGGCGCGCGAGTGGCTGGCAGTGCCCAAACCTAACAAAAGCATGAAGGACGAAAAGATGCGCAACCGCTGTTGGAGGCTTTCCTTCCAAGAGTTCGAGAGGGAGATGATGAAGGGGTGTCAACAGCTCAAGAATACCATTCGGCTGGTAAACACACGATAAGGATGAGTATCCACCAGAGATATTGAGGGCATCAAAGGGTAAATCCACCCACAGGATTGCTACGTTGCGCTAAACTAGATAAGTAAGG
The DNA here is from genome assembly GCA_018251375.1 of Calpodes ethlius. NCBI lineage: Eukaryota > Metazoa > Arthropoda > Insecta > Lepidoptera > Hesperiidae > Calpodes > Calpodes ethlius. The sequence goes on from DWPA01002111.1 coordinate 8,612, forward strand.
CAATTAAGCATTATTGAATCTTACATTCGCGCTCTGCTCTCGTGGAAATTCACCCTAAACTCTGAAATGTAATTCAATATTAAATCAAGGAAATTAAAGTAGAAATAAAAAACATTTATTTTTAAAGATTGAACACACTAACGTGTTAATATTTTTCAACATTATCATCTGTTCAACCTCAATTGTTCTGTAACATAAAATATGCATCGATTCAGGAAATTAATTTTATTCGTCTTAAGAATACCGATTTCAGTAAGGTAACACAGACATCCAACACACGAAGATAAAGAAATATTTCTTACTAGCTTTGCACACGCTTCGCCCGCGTGATCATCTGTTATCAGATACAACTTTACGTCAATGACATTTAGGTCAAGCAAGAAAAGTTTTTCTTTTTAGTGTAGACAAAATACGTGGAAATTAAAAAGTTCACATATACATTTCTAAAGAAAACATATTTTCCATACAAACATTATTGCACCCTTTTAAAAACTTTATTTTTACAAAAATTTACCTTATGTCCGTCTCGTGGTTCTAAGCTACCTCCCCAACAAATTTTCAGCCGTTCCTGAGTTATGAATAGTGTAACTACCACGACTTTTTCGGGTATTGAACCACAATCGCTTGTATTGGACAAATATATTGAAGAACTGCTGCTCCTTTCAGAAGTCCAGGACTGACTATAATCGTCAGTTTGATCCGTGCCTTTCCTATAACTATACTTGACACACAACACGAAATGCTCCTCTTCCTTTCATCTGGAGGTTTGGTGAGGAACATAGATTTTGACATCACGAGGTGGCCCTCCATGATGTGTTATGAGTCTAAGGCTACTTGACTTCAACCTTTTAATAAAATCCAGCCTATGGAATTGCTCAATAATCATGTAAAATTTTGACTTGTACATGATGTTGCTATACCGTAAAAGGGTATTTAAATGACAAAAATGCATTACAATGACCAGCTCTGTTAGATTACCGAAGGCGTCAATCTGTAAGCGCTTATCAGTTACTACTTGTGTTTTAATGAGAATTCTTTTCCAGGTAAAGAAACTGCGCGATGCGCTAGGCATGAAAGCGATCGCCAGCTACTACATAAAAACGCTGTTTCTATGGAAAATAGACAAAACGGACAAGAAATATTGGGAGACGAAACTCAGTGTCACATTCAGGACAATGGTGCAGGAGTTACATGACGCCATCGTCGCCAAAAACATCCCATACTTCTGGAACGACAGCAATAATCTGATATCAGATCTCAACCCGAACGTACAAAAACTTTACGCGGATAAACTCAAGGCGGTTCTTAACAGCATCGATGCCAACGACGTAGAAAAGGTGGTCGTGTATCTCCTGACACCTGCCGAGCTTAAGGAGTTCAAGCAATCTAGGTTCTATCAAGCCCAACTTTCTCTTTCGAGCTCCAGTTCGAGCTCCTCTGTCTGCCGCCAGGAGTCGGTCGTGTCTTGCAGCAACACGACTAACGACAATCAGGTCCTGAGTAACTTGACGGAGCTCGTGAAGGATCTCTCGGAGAAAATGGACGCATTGATCGATAAGGTGTCGCTGCTCGACGACCGAGTGAAGAAGCTAGAAATGGAGAGAGCTGAGAAGAGTCGCTCTGCGTTGGATGACTTGAATGGACTCCATTTTGGTGTCAACACCATCACTCCATTGGGACAGTTGGACGGTGCCACTGTTGGTAATTTACTCACTTTTCACTAATCAAGCACTGTTGGCTATTATTGGCCTGTTGACTGTATTAATCGAGTTTATTTTTTATAATACCCACGACACTCTAAATAGGTCGGGAGTTCGTAAGTGGCTGAAAAAACTAGTACCTGGCTATACTGACGGTCCCTACTAAACTAGTGGTTCGAAAGTTGGTTTCCCCAACGTGAGGGCGTGAGCTCGAATCCTGCAGACACCTCTAATTTTAAGAAGTTATGTACGTATTACAAGTTAATTATCACTTGCTTCGGTGAAGGAAAACATCGTGAAGAAACCTGCACACCTGAGAATTCTCCATGACGTTCTCAAGAATGTGTGAAGTCTGCCAATCCTCACTTGGCTAGCGAGGACTACGACTGTACCCCTTACATTATGAGAGGAGATTCGAGTCCAGCAATGGGACAATATTATGGTTTGTGATGACATACCTATCGGACATACCTAATCGGACCTATCCAAGCACGTGATATAGCTGGGTTTTCTGGTATTATGTAAATAGAAAATGCTGTTTACGTAAATGTAGCTGAGAAATGTAGACAGACGTGTATTACGTCAAGACTGACTCAAACTAAACGACCAATAACAGCAATGGGTGTGGCATCTAACTGAAGCAGTGGAACTTTCTGAGTATGTACGGATTATATAGTTTATTTTATATTCGTATATAGTGATTAGTGATAAGCATTTATTGTGCCTACTTTTATTGGAAGTTACTGAGTATGTAAGACTTATTTTTATATACTTATAGATCTAGACATTTTCTATTTTTAAATTGCAACACACAAAAAGTTTACACATTGGAATAGATTTATTACTAGTATAATAATTTTATTTTAAGACCCATGTATGTAACAAAACTATAGCTTAACTATTTGTAAAGACTTGATTCCGGTGTCCGGGAGTTCCTTGTGCAATCAGCATATGTAAATAATTCATTTAATTTTTAGCAACTTGTAAACCAAATGATGTTTCCTCTAGGTTTAATTCGATTCATCTAATATATTAAATTTTAATAATTCAAACTTAATGTCAGATATCTGAACGATGAATTTAAATTTCTGACCTCGGTCTGGGTGTGTGTTGTTAATAGTACCCAAATTCTGGTGTTAATTGTTATATATTCATTGTTTATATTATGGGTTAGCAGTTATATATTCTCATATAACGTGTATGGCAATTCCAAAATTAAATTAAATTTTAAATTAAAAATCCTGAACAAAAATATTTCAATATACATTTAACAAAAAAGCTCAGACACAAACATGTGACTGTGTATAGATGGAATATTGAACAGCAAATATCATCGAGCTAAGTTACAGGTTATTTCGTAATTTAACGGTAATTTTGTGTGTATGTATTTTTGATATTCCTTGTACTCCGCTTAGACATAACGCCCGTCAAACGTGTGCAAATTATGTGATAATTGTTACGTCCTTGTTTATGTATAGTGGTCTATCTTCAGTTTTCCCATAGATACTAATTATTCCGTTTTTGATATAATAACGTCTTATAAATCGATAAACGCCCGCTGACTCACCTTCCGCCCGAGCCGAGCGTGCGAGCGAGAGCGAGGAGCAAGCGACAGACAGGCACGATTGGCCAAAGCGTTCGGCTTCTGATGCATCTATCTCTTTCAATTCAATTCATAAAAATATGCAATTTTCATCAATGTTTTATGACGTTATCACGTAAAATTATCGTCCGTGAACCGAATTCACAGCTATTTTTTTTTAACATAAGGATCGACGCATGACATGTGTAGAAGCAGATGGTTTAGTTAAACCGCTTTTCTACTCATTAGTATTCTGCACAAAATGTCATTTCAATACGTTTTCTGAGCGTAACCGTGAAGAGAAAAACGTATTGTCTACGGTAGCGGAACTTTGCTAGTACCTGGATGTTAAAAGACAATATTGTATGTGGGAGAGACTGAAGAAGTACCGCCGGTGTGTGGCCTTTAATATTTTTATAGTTAGTTTTAAGGTTTGGTAGTTAAAAAAAATATTGCGCATTGAATTTATAAATTCGGAAAAATATTATATACCTATTCGTCATTTTTCATTTGTTTAAAAAACCACTTCATTAGAATGTTATTTTAAATGCAGATATATCCGCTAAATCGTCAAGAATTGTATAAACTGAATTACTTTAAATATTATTTGGGTATTGAATATTTTATTTTAAGATTTATTTCATGTACTTTACATCACAATTATAATAAATGATTAAGTGAAAAAATATTTTAAACAAAAATACGTTTTCATTTTCCATTCAATAACTATCCTAAATTATTTCATGCCAAAATCTATTTCCCTGGCAACCTCCCACGTGTGCACAGGTCAGCAGCCACAGCACCTCCACATGCCGCAGCACAGGCGCCCTCTATCCTCTTACTAGGGATGTGCGTAACAAAGTGATTTAATAAGCCTGTTAGGTGTTGCTACAAGAATCGGTCATAAATCCTCTTATCTGGTAAGGATATCAACGGAGCTTGCAGTACCACCATCCCGAGCCGCTTGACTAACCTCAAATAGGACTGGTATAAAACGTTATTGACCATGTAAATGTGTTTATTGCTGTCGAAGTCCACGTATTTCATAATTAATTTGTTGATATGAAAATTAAATATTCAATAAAACATCTGCCCAACAAACAGAAGACGAAAACAGTTAATCTCTGTCTGTTAAACTAATGAAATATTCAACAATCGCGGACATAATATAAGCCACGTCGATCCCAATATATCTACCCTTGATCCTCAGTGGAGTGCTCTGTAACTTAGCCGTACAAAAATGGTACATTTATAGCATTAGTTTTCTTGCTTTATTTACTTAAATGTACCCGAGGTTACAGTAAGAATATTCTATAAAATCGCAAGGTAATGTCAGAGGTAAGCTAAAAGGCTGAATGTGAGCAGCGTCCAGGAACGGAGCTCGTGTTAACCAGTACTCGACTCGCAGAACAAGAACCTTAGAAGTAATAATCTCAACGGGGAAACAAGTAAACAACAACATTTTTAACATAATTTAATATTTTTCCACCACTATATTGATTTGTGTCATCGTCATAGAAAAGAGAATATGTTACAGCCGAGTGACAACGCACCTTCACTAAACACCAGATACGCAGATATCTCAAATATTTTCACACACTTCCCGCTCCGAGACTGCTAAACCACGATTTACAATTAAATAATTATTCTCATCACTTCTTAAGTAACACAGTTATGTTATAAACAAAGAAAAATATATTCTACAGATACAAGTACCTAGCGAAGTAACCTCAGAGGCATTAAAACTAAAAATTTTGACTGTCGTTGAAACCTACAAAATATATAAATTAAAATATCGACTTCTACATCTACGAAAATCTCCCAGAGAGCAAGGAACAACTTTTAGTTAAAATTAATAACACACAGTGACAGCTACATATCCTTAAAATTACAAAAAAACATATTTAGACATCGTGTCCAGTGCAGTTGCACTACAATAAAATTCACGCACTTCGATACGCCCGATAATGACCCCCCATACAAAACATTTGAGATATCTATCGACGCTCGCCCAACGTTACATGTATTAAAACTAGTGGAACATAAAATAATTGCTAATCAGAGCCACACTAAAACTGCTCGTGAACGTAATACATGATAAGCTACAGAAATATCTATAAGCGATTTCTCCGACCGAGACAGCCCGTTCGCCAAAGTAATTCATTTGATTCCAGAACGTCGAATACTTTGCTTTCGATAACGATATATTTGAAATGAGCGGGCTAAAACAAAGTTCTATCCTATTCCTTGCGATTTAGCGTGTGAGATGTTCGTCGCGAGAGGTCAACATTAACCATATATCAAGTCAACAGCTTGCAGAGCGTTGGTTACGGTTATCACACATGACCTCCGACCGTCGTCGCGATGGTGGCGGACGAAGCGCTGGTATCGCCGAGTCGATACTTCGATACACGACAAATATATTTATGACAAACACAATTCAATTCTTCCATTCATTTATATACAGCGATAGATTGAGTGGAATTATTCTATAACATACATACTTAAAACTTAATTTTAGCTAACAATACATGAGAAATATTTATATATTATATAATGCTAATATAATTAGAGAAACTAGACTCTATAATACGTATATACAATTCTTTTCAGCGAAATCTGAGGGTGACCTGATATTAGTGAGTGTACGTTTGTCGATGTTACCGGAAAATATTGCTAGTCGTGAACCGGTCGTGTTCGTGTCTGTACGAACGCATCAAATCTAATTGTTACCCACTTCACTGCCGTAAGTAAACAACGTACAACCATTCAGCGCACCTTGATAACCAACATCGTTTGTTAAAAGCAACCAACGTTGTTGAGAGCGACCAAAATGTTTCTTCGCTTACATAACGATTAAAACCAGGTTTAATTAACTAGATTAGTTATGTACAGCGGATAGTTGTAACAGTTGGCACACCGAGGCGTTCGGAAGGACCATAAGTTCCTACTCGGTACGTACCACGATATTTAAGATATGTTTGCCGGTAACATCGACCAACGCCTTCGTCCCTCAGCCGCCGCATTACAGATTTTGTATAACTCCCAAACGGTCACTGCTTCGTTTTCGAACAAAACTATAAACAGATTAAATAAAACTTACTTAGAATTGTTCTCTCACTCTTTGACCGGCTAAACGACCGAGACAGAATGATAGATCGATACAATCAATTAAAACAACTTCGATATTTTGTATCGCAAACCGAGAAGAGCTCCCGTATCAAACTCGCCTTTAACGATTTATTATTTATCTGTAAAAAATAACTCGTGTTGTAAACATTTAATACAGATGTTGAATATGTAATTGTGCTGTAGATATGCATTTTTATATAATTATATTACATTAGTTTTTACAACTAAGCAATGTTGGCAGCATTGATACAACAATTTACAATATCTTTATTATGCATTTAATATCCTATATGCATGTTACTTTTCAAAGACAAATACTAAATCATTTTACAAAGAACCGGTTAGGCTAGACTAGCATTTATATAATGCACGACTATAGCATACAAGCAACATTTTAACCCGGTCAGAGTAGTCTGACGTCACCCGCCAAGTTGGCACGAGTCGTGCTATTTCCCAGCACGGCCGCCCGCAGCAGGAAGGTTGGGCAAACCAAACCAAAACTTCGATATTCCCGCGAAATTCTAACTTTCCGCTGTTTTTTTTATCCTAACGCGAACTTTAAAAAATCCTTCACTATACTTTTTTTCTGTTTCCGTGGCAGCCTTCTGAAGATTGTAAATTTGGACAATAGTAACGAAAGGGGGCCTAAGGCAGTTCTCATGAATCCCAAAAATAATTATAAAGGTACCCCAAGGCAGGTATTCCGCCTAAATTAGGTACCTTAGCATTAATGCTCATCTGGGCAAATAATTAGCGCGCATGTGTGATTGCGACAGAAATTTAAAAGTAATATCAGACTCAATTAAACAGTATATTATGAAATCACATCGTACACTACAGTACCTCCGTAATTAGTACACACGACATCGAAAGCAACCTCGAAACATAATGCGGGCTGCCAAAGGCCAATGTACCTAATTAATGGAATACCCACTATAATACGGTCTGCAAAATAACAATTTATGACTTTATACTATCTGGTACTATACCACATTAATGACAGATGGATAGACATAATTTGAGCGCTTTGGATTACTAGTTACCATAATTATGGCATCAAAACTGAAGCTAAAGTTAAATGAACGATACGTTATCAAAATACCCGACAGTGGGCGTAGAAGAACAAACGATTTTTACAATTCTAGTCATTAATTTGGCCAAATATTATTTCTTTAAACACGACGCATACAAATTTTTGCTGAACTTACTATCAGTATCATTTGAAATTAAATTGTATTACACATTACAAATCAAGCGCGATAGTAACATTTACTTCGTTATAATGGCATTTGTTAGCTAATCTATGTGAACCACAGGGTAACTTGAGTTCTCTATCCGATTAGCTAATATATATTAAAAGATAACCTAGTTATACCGGGGTGAGAAGATAGGAACAACTTTTACACAACGTACGTACAAAATTGAAAAGATCTTACGGTATCGAGATCAAGATTCTGTTAAAATTCAAAGCATAGGATTTCAAAGTGT
>DWPA01002112.1:0-16513 GCA_018251375.1 Calpodes ethlius
TGACGGCTATGTATTGGGTTGTCCGGAAAGTTCATTTAGGCCAATTAAAACGCAGCTCATTTAAATATTGACGATTAAACGAATCGTAACCAAACATCTTTTCCAAATATGGCTGAAGCTATCTCTTTTATGATATGTACAGCGTACACGTGTCATGTTTTCAATAATTGAGTTATATTCAGTCAGGTCTTTCGCGCAACCTACCGCAAACCTATTTTAAATAATGTGGAGGAGCTCACGTTGGTGGGCTGCAGCCGCGCCGCGCGCCGGTAGTACTGCAGCGCCTCATCGGGCGGCGCTTCGCCCGCCAGCCACTGCGCCGCCGACAGCTCGCACGGCCACACCGCTTCCACCTACGATGTTATATCACCTCATTACAAGACCGAATCTCATCAAAAACGATTTTTATTTTATTAAATAGGTATTTCTTTAATATATTTCATATTGAACCGAGATTTTTTGCATATTTCAGAAAGCACATTAATTTGCACAATTTTTTCATTGTTTTCAAACGGTAAAGATATCACTACTTTAGAATTTATCACCACTTAAATGTTTGAAAGTGCTCTCCTGTAAAGTTTTTTGTTTAAAAAGTATCACGTTGTTGTTGTAAAGAAGTGATATACTTTGCAGTACACCCTGCTTCTGTGCTTCTATATTCTTACGAAGTTCTAAGTCATGAGACTCTTGACCGGCCTATGAGAGCCGTCACTATTTGCTTTTAAATGTCACAAAATTGTAGCTGTACATTTGAATATATTAAGTTATTTGAGAGTTTCTATATTAATTATTTATATATATCTAAGGGTAATTTTTGCTATTAAAATAAATTGTTTTGAAACAATAGCGCCGATTGCTTTATTGTGTTTGTTGGCATTGCATATATTGTAGTTTACCTAGAAATTTGGTGTGCATACTGCAATACAGGAGTATACTACAATATAAATACGCCTTATTTGTATCGCATTGTATTGCATTGTTTGATATTACATTGTATGGAAAGTGAATGAGGGTTGATTATAGAAATACGACGATAAGAAATCTCACTATCATGTGCAATATACATTTAAATAAGATCACGCAGCCTATGTCTAGAACAGTTTTAGCTAGAACAATTTCCAATGATCTTGAACGCTCCCCCAGGGAGGCCGGTTGCTTTGAAGATAACAGAAAACGTGATCTCTGATAGATTTACAATGGCGTGTGTCAACAAGTGAAAGGAATGTTGTTGGTACAATGATAGCGGAGTCCTCACGTCCTGATAGTGATGTTTGGCGGCGAGCGCGTCCCCCGTGTCGGCGTGCAGCCGGCCCAGCGCGCACGACACGCCCGCGTCCCAGCTACCGATCATGCTGTACCTGAGTAAATATTTATTTATTATCTTCACAGCTATCATTACAGGGAATACCTTATGCGATAGAGTGGCAGTTTTTAACTTACTTACTAATTAAATAATAATAATATAATATTTTTAATATATTACACATCAAACTATGAATAGGATTGACGTTCCACCATATTGTGACGTCATTGTAGCCGTCTCAAACTAATAAGATAAGGTTAACAAATAATTAATGAAAGGTTGATTCGAAAGGTGATGCTATCATTATATTATATTTATGAATTTTGGAAGATCTACAAAATTTTTGTGTCTGATCTCGGTCTAGGTTCATGGTTGGCATATTTTTTGTATTTTGTTACCCACGATACATAGAACACTTAGCCTGGGGCTGTGCGTATATAATGTTATAAAAAAAACTATAAAATATGAATATCTTTTTTCCGTATATCGAATGTGTGTATAAAAAAAAATGTGGCTTAATATCCTAACAGACCCACAGACCTTGATCCACGGACCTCTTCAAAATATAATGACCCCAAGTTAAGAGACCCGGCTTTACATTGACATCCTCATAATGTCAAAGAAATCCCGAGTGTAGTGTCACATAGTAACACTATTCACTGACTCGACAACATACAATGTACGCAGGCGGTACGTCCGCTCTCACCGTACAGCCAACTATTGTTATAGTTATAACCAGATAATCAAACACATAAACTACATCGAGCTATGGTGGTTACACTACCAGTGCTCAGCAGCGGCGGGCGCCGCAGGATCCGTGGAGCGAGCCCGCGCCGCCCGCGCCAGGCCCGCGGCGGCCAGCGCGCGCAATGTGGACCCCGCACCGGCCGCGCCCCGCAAGCGCTGCCACCGCGCCTCCGCACCCTCCTCCGACCCGCTACCCTCCAGCGCTAACGCTGAAATACGCCCGCATCATTACCATCTCACATGTAATAAACTACTTAAGTAATAAAGTGAAACATAACCTGCATTAAATATTAATGATATTTTGTAATGACCTGGCTACTGTTGATATATACGCTCGCTGCTAAGTAAATCTTTTATTCATATTGCATGTTTCTAGCTTTCTTACTTTAGGCTTTACGGCAAGTTAATTAATATTTATCTTTCTCTTTGTAGAGTATTTGTTAGATCTAGATTATTTGCGCTAGAAAGCGAAATTATTATGTAAGCACCTACCTAAGCGGCGTGTGAAACAATCACATATCTGCTAATAAACTTTCAATTCCATTTGTAATTCATAGAGTTTCAATAACGTAATTGACATTTGACATTGGCCTTAAGCATTAGGAAATTATTTCTTGCGTTTTCATATTGGCATTATATGAATACAGCTAATATTAGGTGTTATATAATTGGGCACGTATGTATAAGTATTTTAGCCGAAATTGTATACAGTTTTAACTATTGTATACAAAATAATTATAATGAATGAGAAAACTTGAGCTTGTATTATATTTTAACTTATGTAAAATTAAATTTACTGCAAAATTTATTTCATTTTAATTTATGTAAATAATGCGACGTTGCGTAAAATAAATTTGGATTTAATATAAAATTGGATTTAACATCGAAAAATACCAAAAAAAGAACCATTTTTATCTCTAAACTTCCTGAAGCGTTTACAGAAAAATAAATACTGGTGATGACTATCATGACTATCACAATATTTATTGACTGTGCAACCCCTATCATTATGTCCTTTAAATAAAAGGCGCTGGTAATAAAAAGGAATTACATATTATAAACTGGGATCAATAAACTAATGGAACAATAAACACGCGGTAGTGAGGATTATTGACTAACAAAACAACTTTGTAACAGATACGAGCGAACTGTTGAATAACGCAAGCGTAACAATCTTATTGGTTACTGATCATCAATCTTTGTTTGTTAGTGAAGTATAGCGTAATGTGGATTCACAGCTATGGACGAATTCCAGCTCCTGGCCCAGAATTTGCCTTCAGGAAATAGTTTTTTTTTGGTCCCACACAATAAATATGAACTGGAAGTCATTCAAAGATCTGGGGGGTAAGGTAGCTACCCAAACCTCCCCTCCTCCAGTTGTGTGGGAGCCATTGCAGTCTGTGTGTTAGTTAGGTAGTAGTGTATAGTTGTGTAAGTTACCGAGGTCGTGCATAGCGACAAGGTCGGCGGGGTCGAGGTGCGCGGCTGCAGCGAGCTGCGCGGCGATGTCGTCGGGCGCGCCGCCCTGTGCGCGCGCGGCCAACGCACCACACACGCGAGCCGCGCATCCATACGGATCGTCCCGGCTCGCCGCTTCGCTCAGAGACTTCGCCTCGGACCACTTACCGAGCTGAATATCATCAAGATACAAAAGTATATTAATTATAAAAAAAAGCTTTTTTTTATTATTTAATCTTAAAGGACATTGCCTGGCTACAGTAAAGACGCATATTAATAAAAAAAAGCTTTTTTTATTATTTAATCTTAAAGGACATTGCCTGGCTACAGTAAAGACGCATATTAATAAAACAGGGCGATAGCATAGCGTTAGCATTTAGGATTCTTATCATTAAGCATTAAATACATTTTTTTAATTCCACTTCCATACAACTCATACAGAAATATAAAAAACTTAAACCCTATCCTCGTAAGAAAAACGAAAGAGATTGTAGCATACAATGTCTATCACCCAAAATATTTTTGATGACAGCTATTCTTACTGATGTGTGATTAGGTTTTGGTGAGTGACCGCCATGTGACCTGTCTACTTATTCGCTAGCTATAAATATTAAAGTACCGCATAAGCAACAAAAGCAGCATCTGCGTTGGCTTCGGCTCTCAGCACGCGGTCGTTGGGATGCGAGCGCGCCACTGCCTTGAGCCGCTGGAGCACCCGGTGGCCCGCGCCGGCCGAAGCCGCAGCCCCCGCTGCGCCACGCAGCGCTGCTAGAGCGCTGCCCAGCTCCAAGCGAGCACCCGCGCCTCCGCCAGAGTACCCTCGCAGCGCTTCCACGCACCATGACGCGGCACTTAAAGGTAATATATTAATTTCTCAACATCTACAACTGTCTGACTCTGCTCAAATAAGCGGTGCTTTGATAAAAAATGTCACATTGCTTTTTTATTTTAATTTACTGGTTCTTAATCACGTCTATTACGTCTGTATACTTTTGGGATATTTGTAGAATAATAAAATGTAATATTTTAATGCATGTGATTTAATTATTGTTTGTAAAGTTCTAGAGAAGATTGTATCTGCATCATTACATGCATTTACATCGTTTACAGTTTTATTCGCTTGTTTTTTTACTATTGCTGTTAATATTATTGAAAGTTATATGTTTGGAATGTTTATAACTCAATCACCTAACTATGGTTAAACGGATTTGTATGTTGGAGAAACGGATAGTTCAACAAATAAAATTGGACTAATCTTTATCCCATTAGACATATATTTTGTCTATTCATGAGATAGATCATTTGTCTTGGCACCTAATTCTGATATACGAGCGAGATGAAGTGCAGGCGGAAATTGGAATGATGTAAGTATTCCTATATAGTCATGTATTAACTATCTCTTTTTACCGCGTTGCCAGTTAGGGCTGTCGCTAGGGTTTTATATATAGATACAGAATAGACTGAAATTTCTGACAAGCCCCAAAAGTAGGTAAAGGTAAACCCATTTCATCAAGTTTTCAATTTAAATCGCTTGAACAAATGATGCAAATTAATTAATCTTTCCGCGTCGAAGACGATAACATTGCGTCGTCGTTACAGACATAAATAATAAATAAATAAACGCTAACACACTCATACCCTCACAGTAGGATTTACCTGAGTCGCGGGCGGAATGGACAACACAAATAACACGTCACAGACACCCATGACCCGAGAACAAATATTTATCTGTCATATAAATATCTGCCCCGGCCGGGAATCGAACCCAGGACCCGTCGCTTCGCAAGCAAGGTCACTACCAACTAAGCTACGCGGCCGTGTTTAAAATGCCTGAGAATAGAAAAAAAATATTGTGTGTGTTCATTACATTTCATTCATTTACACTATAATTTTAGATTTGGCTACTTTAATGACGTTATATACAACAATCTATAGTCCGTAAATTATCACACTAAACGGTTGGCACAATGATATTGTTTACACAGTAGAGCACGATAATAAAAGCATTTGGAAGGATATGGCAGTATTTAGTGTGTGTGTGGTCATAAGCGTGGTCACTCACCCGTGGTCGAGGTCCGGCGGGCGCACAAGGGCGGCGGCGGCCAGCGCCAGGCAGCGCTCGGCGTGCGCGGCGGCACGGCGCGACCACCGGGACAGGCGGTCGCCGCGCGCTACGTCCCGCACTACACATTCGTACGCGTCATTCTCCTGCAACGTTACTTTAAGTTACACTTCGTACTGATCAAGGAAGGCACATGTAATAAGCTAGAACAGCAATTTAAGGCACTATATAAGTTATGTATGTTTAGGAACCCGAGGAGTATAAATGTCTAAGCTACAGAAAGTCTAATTCCCCTCCCCCCTCCGCCCTTCCTCGAGATGCCTAGGCTTAAAGGTAAGTACGTCCACGTGACTATAGTACTGCCAATTAACACCCCAATACGGTAATCAGATGCCGTTGATTTAAATAATATTAATGGACGATGATAATTATTATCCATCAGATGTCTTTTGCAACTTTATTTATATTAAAAAACGACCTCGCCTTACGTATACATATAAATAATGATATATAATATTGGATAAGCCCTTATATTTTTTTAATAAATATGTATGTAGTACATCCACGATATTTTCATGCAAAGTTTTCACGATACCCTGCTACCTATTTATTATGTATTCAGATAATATACTTGTTATTTACATCGTCGATGGCAATGTCTTGGTGACAGGTGGGTGGTTCCACATCTAGCATTGCATGGAAAGCTGCCTTGCCTCCCTCTGCGTCATTGAGCGCCACCGAACAAAGCACCAAATGGAGACCTAGAAGCAAAAGAAAAAGAAAAAGTAAGAACTATTGAAGATTGTTAAGAATAAGTTATTAGAAACTAAGTTTAGGACATCAAAAAAACTTATAAACTGCACTTATAAACCGCGGTTATGTACTTAGTTTAAAAAAGAAAAATTCATTCCACCAAGTAAAAACTAATTTTAACTATACACATAAGTTTGAAAATATTGGCATAAAATATGGATGTTGCACTATTTAGTTAAATGGTTTTTATATGTAAAACTCTAAAAAAGTGATTTACGAATAAATTGAACTATCTTTTTCGTTTACTTGGTGTATGTGTCAAGAAATTACGAGTAGATATCATACTGACCTGTTTGAAAATCTCCTTGTTCATGCATAATATGTTGAAAATTGGTGACGGCATCTCGAAACTTGCCCATCCGCACGAGTAGCAAGCCGATGTTATGCATTACTTTCATTCTATATAAATTTAAAACGATATGAATATACCCATCTTAAGTGTACAAAACTTATTGCATTGTTTACAAAATAACCACCTAACGAACGGACTTGTCATAAATGTATACTCCAGACGCGCTCTATGTGCATTTCAAACTCGAAAGTAACCAGATAAACGAGCAACTTCGATAACGTTAAGAAGTAGCAATTAAATCGTATTTTTTTAACAATTTGCAACAGATGCAAATTCCACTATCATCAAACTTAGTTACACCCTGCAACCACTCTACTATAACGCCGCTATAACCTAATCACAATTGGTATTTATTTTAAACTATCGTTATTATAAACTATCGTTTTAGATATTGAGGAAAAGGTTCATTTCCCGTTTTCCTAATATATTTAAACACAGTGAATATCACAATCATAAAGAAATCAGCGCATATGTAATATAGGTAGATGGGTAGGTATGTGTACCTATATTATTTTTTTATACTTCTCCTATATAGTAAACATTTTTTTTAATAGAGCATAAATATTAATTGATTGTCAAAGTAATGTATTTACTATTTATTATATTCTAAAACTAAGATAAATATTTTTTTTAAGAAAAATTGTTTCACGGTTATTTACTAAATTTAGCAAGTATGAAAGAACGACCTATATAATTCGTAGTATATCGGTAAACCAGCTTAAAATGTCGTCATTGATATTTGATATACATGTATGAGTATAGAAGAATAATCTCACCTTAAATCTTTCTCAGCTGTTGGAGTTTGATCCAACGCCATTCTATAAAGTTTCAGAGCTTTTGGATGTTCCCCCATTTTAAAATAAATGTTTCCCATGTTCACCTGAATACTTGACAAGATTGTTAGTTAAGATCATTTATCTTTGGCAAATATATTTTATAACAAACTATGCGTTACCTTGAGACGATTAGCATGCGGAAACAGTTTGTTTCTGGTAAGTAGCTGATAAGTGTTTAACGCTTCCGTGTACATTTCGTTCTGTGCATATTGTCCGGCCAAATTACATAATACCTAAGAAACATATAAGTACATAGATAATAAAGTCGTAGTTTAATATAAGTATAATATATTTTAGTCCAAGATTCGTTGTACGAACGATTGAATAACATGGAAAGCTACTGACTGAGTTAAGCAGTTGTAATTTGAATCACGCAGGTACGTCATCATTCTTACAAATATTGTTGGAAAAAAATATTCGATTACGACTACGTTATTTGAGTACTGGCACAAAAATCTCGAACTCATGTTTTTATACTTACGAAAATAAAATACCACACATAAACAATGTTTGTGAAACAGACAGTAATTTATTTACATAAAACAAATTACCATATCTTCTAGTTAATTAGGTAGGCAAGTAGGTGATGTGATACAATGATAACATCCCTAGTTATTGAAATGATATTTTTAATTTATTTATTTATATGTAGTATATTATTATGTATGTCCAGCAGTGGACCTTTAACGGCTGTTAGATAGATATATATTATTATTCAACAATACTCTTATGAACGTCAAATCTTTTAAACATAACAGGGTTTCGGAAAGGTACCTTATTAAAGAGAAGTAATGGAAAAAGAAACTCCCCAGCAGCTATGTTCAAAACCAGACCTACAGACCTTACAAATTCAATTTGTATAACTAATTTAAGCAAAACGGAATGCAGGATTCAATTTTTAGTTATCCTTGCCATTAATAAATTTCTTCATATTAATTTAATTTGCATCCCTTTCATATCCTTCAACTGTAATTTAAATTGGATGTTAAGTACACTTAATTAAATATCCGAAAAACCGGTAAAATAATCATTTGATAGCATACGGACGCATCTGTCTGTAGACATCAGTAACACCAAAGGGATCACTGATGCGTTGCCGGCCAAAAAAGAAGGTGAGCTTAGACTCGATATGGATGGAGCCTTGATACAACTTAAAAATTTAGTCATTTTTGTACTTTGATTAAACTATGATATTTATCTTCGGGAGTTACTAACAGCGAATGTTAGATCCAAATTATGCGCATCGCCCAGATTAGCTTGCTCCTGAATCCGGATGAGCTGCCTCTCCAAAGTAGAGGCTTCCTGGGCCTTAGCCAGAGCCTAAAAAAACATTACAATGAGATAATAATGACGAAGGAATTTGAATTATCAGTTTAAATTACTGTTCTAAGTGTGCGTGTCTTCGTGTATTTGTTTTGTCCATGGCGCTTACAACACAGTGAATCCTAGTGTTGGGCTACGAGTGTAATGCATTATTTGTTTTTAATATAAAATTATGCATTTTCTTACAAATTTGCATGTGGCCAAATAATTATCGTTGATGTATATTTGTGTGTTTATGGTATGTGTAAATAGACACCTAATGTTAATATTGTTATTAGTGTTAGGTAATAGTTTTTGTAATTATTAGATAAAGCACTTGCCTTGCCCAAATCATACTCTCTCTTGGTACCGGAATCGTCATCGTGTTCCATGCGTGCGCTTAACATGCACGATTCTTCAACTAGAGCCATTATTTTTGCTTCCATTTGTTTAATTTTATCCTCAATGCTATAGAGAAATATGTTGAAAAATATTATAAATAATTTTATGAAACAAATAAATTATCGAAAATATTTCATGATTATAAAGTTGGAATCGTGGATATTATGTTAATCGAAGGCGCACGTTAAGGCAGATATTATTGAAGTAATGCTTCAATATTAAGTTTCAGATTTAGTTATTGCATATTTCTGTATAATGTTATCTAATAGCAAGTATCAATAATTAGTATGAATTGTCATTGAAGTTAAACAATAGAGAAGATGGAATAACAAAAAAACAACATTTTTCGCCACGAATCCATAAATTGATGTAAAGCAAAATAAAGTATATAAAGTTGAAGGCGATTTGAAATGAAAGAAACAGTTTTAACTTTACACAAAAAAAACTTTGTGTGTATACTAAAACTCGTAATATTATTTTTGTTTCACAACATCTTGCAACATCTTAGAGATAGCTATCGGACCTGAGTAGAATCTTATTAAAAGTATATAATTTATAAATTGCTTAGTTCTATTTAGTAATAATAAGTTAAGAAATGGCAATAGGTATCAGAGCTCACCTGTCTTCCTTGCTGTCCTCTCGGGCGGAGGAGTCTCGCGCGGCCGAGGTGTACCCGACCGCTCGCAGGGCTGTCACGGGCCGCGCTGCAGCCGTGCCCGCGCGGGATACGCTCACTGTCCCCACGCGGAATAGCTATGGTATTTAACATACATTCAATGGTACGTGGAGCTTGTGTTAGGACAAATAAATTTACCTCTATTTTATTATCTAGTCATTAACTTGAAATAATAATAAACTTGGTAACTGATTCCTTGCTACTTCTGCGGACTGAAATTTAAACAAGGATATTACATAGAACAAACAAAATTGTTTATATTTTATTATTTTGTAATTTATTCATTAAGCACAAATGTAAAGCACAATAATTTTAAAGTTATAGTATTCGGTTCAATAGTCAATTAACGGTCAATTAAGCAATTACTGTTTGATCTATCTGGAGGATTCGGCTAACACGAACAATTCTCGAAGTCCTAAGATTCACGAATTAATAAGTTACGTACCCCAGTACCAGCTCGACTAGGCAATCTGCCTATCCCCGCGGTGGGTACAGCTTGCTGAAAGGCTTGATCCTCCCGCAGGGAGCGGGTGTCGAGCGCCGGCGCCACGTCATTGAATCCGCTGTACAATTCGTCATCGTCATCGGCCACTGCGCGTTTGGCGCCCGAATCCTGTCGAGACAAGTGGTATCGCGAGCCCAACATGTCTAGCCTAAATTAAAACTTAACTAATAAGAAAGATATGAACCTCAACTCTATTTATAGTTTAGTTTTTCTGAATGGCCACCTGACTGAATTCCTTTGTTGTGACGCTGTAACCATAGCAACGGATGTCAAATAGTATACAGATACAAAAACGGGGACTAATTGATATTAGTTACGTATTCTGTGGAAGTCATAAAGGTATTGTTCATTTGCCTATGGTTATATGAGTTAATCTGTAGAAAAGCGTGTATACGCGGCGTAAGCATCACGTTGTTGCAAAAGCTACATTTATCCAAACCTGGAGAAGGGACGAATTGTTATGGGATACAAAATAAATAAAATAAATTTGTCATCATTTTTATTACACGATTTCTAAACATCTTTACAATCAAGGTCCATCTCGACATCGTCACACCAAAGAAAATTTTATATAAATCTAAACCAAGTAGGTATATCTATCTGGAAAATGACATCCAATTAAACCGTAAATTACATGATTCTCACAGAAATGTGCTTTTGGAAGACACAAAATAACCATGGACTGCTATGCACTTCATTCTTAACATACAAGTAGGTAGTACAAACCGAATATAGACTTACTTATTATACGAGACAATATAAGTTTAATAAGACCCTCCGCAGCGCCTCCCCCTAATCCAATTTACCATCTGCTTTTATTACATTCAAAATATTAATTATAAAAATAAAGGTATTTTTAATGTATTATCTATGAAAACTAATGATGGTGTTATGATTCTATGTACAGACGTTAACATAATATTTAGTGAGTCCAGTATACAGTTGAATAAAAATTCAATAGGGATTATTTATTAATTTTTCGTGACCCTATAAGACTAGTAAGAAATGCAAGTATTAATATTTTTGTACACTTTTTCCTATCAATAAGATAACACGACATAAAAATTAATAGAAAACTCACAAAGTTCCTATTAACAGAGATATGACTTAGATGTTAACAGGTATAGCAGAGTATAGATATAACAAATCCACAGACATTATAATTACATGATTCAATATGACACACATAAACACATTATCAAAAGAAACCAGATCAACTGAAATTATCCAACGGATTCAAAACACTACTATCTTCCGACGATAAGTCGCCAGAAAGATAACATAAATCATTCGCTCTCCATTGGTCACCATCTACGGTACATATAGGGTACAGATAACATCAGATTGTTCTAGAATTTAACTTGGCACCGGCTTGCGAGACTTCATTTTAACTCTAATAGTAGGTCTAGTTGATTTCATCGATTACAAAGATATCGTTTATTACTGATCCGCTGCGAGGTTGGCGCCTGTCCACACCTACGTAGGGATGGAGCATAACTTAAAGATGGTTTAAATGATGGTAACCTGATGGTGCTTCGGGTCGTACTAGAACTTAGGTATGAGATAAACTGAAATCCTAAAACTAGGTCACAGATACTGCGTTGAGTAATATTCACATGATATTAAGGAACCTCTCTATATACGCTGGAAGACAGATATCAATAGGTAAAAAATCTTTGTAATTGATTGCTCTTTAGAAGATTGAACCCGATACAATAAAATGGAAGGATTATGAGCGCTCCAAACCCCGGTGTAGCGGGAGCCTTCACCCAGCCGTGCAAATGGGTTCGTGGCTACTATTGACAACCGACCAGTTCCAACCTTAGTCTTAAAATTAATTATTATGAATGGTTGAAGTAGAATTATAACAATAAATTCTCTTGACTGACTAAAACGCACATAATAATTCTATATCATTAACATTTCATAGCCTCTCGATTACACGCTATGTGTATATCATATATTATTTACGATAAATTTCCGAGCACAATGTTACTTAACCCTGTAATATTCTATTCACATCGATTTCTAATAAAATGACACTCCTAACTCGTCAAATGTACATATAATACTTATATGATGAGAAAGAATTGTAATTAAGTTGGAAACTGGATTTTAAATTATTCATTTATTATCTGTCGGAGAGTAAGAACCGAATCGCCGAGTTCAATGTAAATATGAACATAAACCACAGTCGCTATTAAACTTTAACACCTTTCACGCTGAATTAATCTGAGACGAGTGAACTATATACAGTTGAGTGCAGAAATTATTAATATACAAATATCCAATCGATAGGAACTAACGGCGATAATTGACACAATATTTTTTTAAACTTTAACGACTATTAAAGTTCATACGTAGTTTATGGAGAGTTGATAAATCGATAGCTTGTGATTTATGTTCATATAAATATTATTATAACCTGAAACTAGGGTCACTTAATCACATCTTGCAAGCACCAATAAGTAAATGGTACAGTACACGCAACCGACATACACAACTCGAAGACGTATTGACTTTAGTTCCGGAGAGCAGGTCTCGTTCATACTAACTAATACAAAATAGTCATGTAACAAATAATTGTTTACATACAGGTGTGTGTCTCACAAAATATATACTTAATTACTGATTCTTAAGACGTTCGCTTGTAACGGATAGTAATCAATGTTTTGAATTTGCAAATTACATAACAATAACCCTCACTAATCGTGGAGCATTCGCTTGTAACGTAACAATTCAATATGTTTAGGCTCGAATCTGAGCAAATATGACGCGTAAATTATAACTCATGTCATGACTACTGTAATGTTCGGCTCACCTTTCTCACTGTTGTAATATTCAATGAGCTGCTACATTACAGGCGAATGCTGTCAGTGAAGGAGCGCCTTTAAGTGAACACTTTAGATAAAGTTACAAGTGACATCGTTCCTTAAATTTTAAAATAAGAAATTAATTTCCATGAAACTGACAAAGCAAAACACCGACGCGGGTGCCGTAGTCTTAACAGATTACTTTGTCGCATAGTATACACTAATATATAGTAACGAAATACAACCCCTACAGTACTCCTACAGTAAACAGAGACAATCAGTATACCAATTTCTATTTCTAAACACACACATGAGACCACAGACCATTGATCAAACAAGACATTGACAGCATACTTTGCAACGCGTACGCACTAATGCACGTAGCGATGCGTGCGCGACGTTACAGCCGCACACGTCGCAGGAGGAATGTAACACGACACCTATAATTTTACGCTCGTGTTATCTAGTTCGATCGATGGCTCGTTAATCAACATATTTGTCACATGAGCTGCATACACGAAGGTTACTTACTATACTAACGGGGAAGGGATGGCGTTAAATCTGCGTGGAGAAACGCGGGCGCGGCAAGTCGAACATGTCGCTGTGCACCGAGCGAGCTATCGCCTGAATACTCGCCGCTATGTCCACGGTCTCCTCCTGAGAGAAATTTATACAGTTACTATAAATAAATGGTTATCACGCCTTTGTATTAGTATTTTATCGTCGCAGTTGGCGTGAGTCCACGCCATTTAGGATATTTTCCTTAAGTATTATTCTGGGTGTTATTGTGAAGCATTGACATTTTTATGTTATACAATATATAATTTTATGTTCTCAAAAGTATTTTTAAAAACCTCCATTTTGATCTTGTTTATCGACCGAATGCAACGAGATAAAAAAATCCTACTACTAACTTTTAAATTTACGAAGAAAAAATTTGGTCTACTTATGACAATACTCCATAAACAACAATATTCTTAGGTTTGGAAAGTATAATTTCTGTTATTCGCAATGAAAAATGTATACAATGAAGAAGAGAAATAGCTTGCCTTCGTTACTGTTCAACCTGCGATGTGGGAATTTTCAAAAGAGCATTCGCTCGTTTTTAGCAATTAAATGGGTTTACCATTCCTAAATAATATAGCTTAACGTCAAATAAAATTGTTATCAATTAAATATTACGGATGCAAAATATATGAGACCTGTTATGTTACACTTACATAGTCGTCCATGCCTCTCGGATTAGGGCTGACCGAAGTTAATTTCGGCATGTTTATCGGTAGAGAGCGGGCGATGTCTGCGGGCGCGGCGCGCGGACGTGCGATGTGGATGCCTTCGTCATTACTGTCTTCCGCTGTGGAAATTAAATTTCATATTTTGTTGAGATTGAATTCTAATATATATTTATAGATATACCTCTCTCTCTCTCTCTCAGTGTACGTTTAACTGCATTAATAATGTTTATTCCCATTATATAGTGGTGTCGTTTGCGATTGCCCTCTTGTACGAAATGTGAATAAAAAAATAAGTATTCCACTTAGACTATGTCCAGATACCATGTGTAATGTAAAAAATATTAGCGCACACATACATATTTTTACTTGGCGCAGTCTACAGTGTGCACATTGTATCGTAATCCAATAAACAAACTAAAATCCTTGACCTAAAAATATACATCTGCCACTACATTACCTCTGAGGTCTGGTGGAAACATAATGCTTATTACTTTAGTAGATCTTAAGAAAGGAATATATTGTATAGTCAATTTATTAACGGTTTTTTGGGTATTTAATGAGAAGTGTTGTAAGCTCATTATTCAAATATTTTGGTGTATTGCAAAATTAATCTCCCCTGTTTATGGTGTAAATACAGTTAACAATCGTTGAGAATCTTCCCTCAGATCTATCATCTCTGACGTTGCTGGACTCTATATTAGAGCAAATTCTACAGCATCATCAAGCGTGATAATAATTATAATTCATTATCTGCATTGATTTCAGAATATAGTATATTTCTACTGAAATCTACTGTAACATGTGTTTAATATGTTTTGTATGCAATACCAGAGAGCCAATCGTTAAATTCCGTAACTGTTTTCAACCAACAACTCATTACTTGTGATGTATTTAATATCACAAATGTCAATTAGCAATAGTGACTATTTACCACCAGATAATAAGTGTGGCAATGAATCTTTCATCTATCAATGCAGCTACAAGTTAATTGATCCCTAAGCAGTGACGAACAACAGTTTCTTTTTTTTCATCAACATACCGCAAATATACCGCTTTTCGTGTTTATCTGCTTGGCCTAACGGTTAGCTGGTAGACAATGCATTAAGCATTAAGCTCGCCTATTGTACCGTAATTTTTATTGTGATCAATAAAGTTTATATAAAATAAAAATAAATAACACACTATTGATAAATTGATATACACGGTGATCTTGGCGTTGCCGGCACCAATGGGTGACTGAGACTATTTATCATGAAGTTACCCAATCTGTTCATATGTCAACTGATTGCATAAAAAAATAATATTTTAAATTCTCTATTACCAATGTTATATATGTTGTCATAGATGTGATGTCACAGTAAGAAGACAAGTGTAATATAACACTATAGTAGTACTAACAAAGACAAACATGAAGAATAATGGTTTCAAAAACACTTACGACCAGAGTCATAATCATCACCATCGGAGGCGATGGTGTTGCGAGAATCCATTCCTTCCAAGTCGAATATATCTTCAGCATCCAAAGAATCCTCCTCATTTGTAATATGGTTGTTTGACTGAAATTTTACAAAAGCGAATACATTAGAAAACAATTGTTCAATCTGCATATCTATAAATGTGACAATGAGTAATCATGTAGGAATTTCAGGAACCCATAACAATATATTAATGTGATACATAAATACTGACACACTCATACCCCCGCACAAGGAACCTCCTGATAGCAGGTAGCATAGACAACACAAATTAATCATCACTAAACCCCATGACCCAAGACCAAAATTTGTATGTCACACATCTGCCCACCTTGGCCGGTAATTGAATCCGGGGTCTCTTGCAAGTAGAGAGACTCAATAAATTAGGCTACACATTTATAGCCCTGTACAAGGATTCCAGTATGTTGTGGGTGGTATAGATGACACAACGCAGACATTACTAACACCCATTACCCAAAAAATATTATCTGAGACATATCTGTCTGGCTTGGCAAGGAATCGAGCTTGTGACCT
>DWPA01002113.1:0-16512 GCA_018251375.1 Calpodes ethlius
TTTATTTTTTATTTATGTCTGTAAGATCAAAATATATTATTCATATTTTATTTATATTTATTTATTTTTTATTATTTGCGTTCTTATAAGTAAATATAATTCCAAAAAAACATGATGTACTAAAAAAAAATATTATTAAATGTATACTTATACATAGGTACTTGTATGTACATGGATCTTACCTTTCCAATCCGCCTCTTGTGCATTTCCGTTTATTCCAATGATGAGCTGGTAGACAATGCATCGCGCATTAAACTCACCATTTGTACCCGATATTTTATTGTGGAGATTAAATAAATATGTATACCCTTCCCAAATAACAGCTTTCTAGTATTAAGTATCTCTGAGCTAAGCTACATACGGGCAGGTATGACAAAACTATAAAGATTTCATCTTGACTACGGGACCTCATAACTGTTAAAACATGTCCGAGCGTCTCGCTAATATAACAACGAAATAAAATAACATTTTAAAATATTACCTCCTAAAAATATCTTTCATGAAGAGAAAAATAGGGATTGCGAAAAAATAACTAAACCGTTCAATGTAAATATTTATTTTCAAATAATATGAGTGCTTATGGTAACCAATGATACAATGTTACGACTCTTATCGCGTCAAATTCACATAAAATCGTTACTATTATAATAGGTGATGCGAAAGTTACACGCACCTCTTGTGGCGTAATACAAAATTTTCAAAATGATTTTCATTACATTGCCTACTTTGTATTTGATTAGCGTCTCTAGTCAAGTGACCGACCCTATTTTTAACAACTTTGTTGCTTAAAACATTGTCCCAAATGACCCTTACCCATGACCAAGAATAAGTATTATGTAAGCTTCAGATACTTTCGCGTCGTGTAATATTACGACGATGTAATTTACTATTCATCAAACCTCTTCCGAAACATTACAAATAAAATGTAATACAAAATTACACGCTATTAACTTTATAACCACTTCATGTTGCGGAAACTCAGACGATAATAATATAAGATCAGAATACTACTAAACTTGAATTTTGGTTGGCTTGGCCTCTTCGTGTCATTTGGCACAATGTGTAAAGTTAAAGGATATTCAATAAATCCCGTAGTTATCCTATTTGCTAATTACAAAAAGCCACTCGGCTAGAGACGTCCTCATAGTAAACCTCAATTTCAATAGGTGCCACAAGGGATGCGTGGCTAAGTTTCGTCACAGCATCTTGTCATTAGCCTGTAATATCACCGTCCACAGCATGCGGGGCAGGCCAGTACAAAACCTTCCTTCCTATAGAAACTCTCACAAAGGCCCCTTACAAAACTAGATAATATCTATCTATATTACAAATTAATTTTATCTGTAAAACTATATACGTTTGCCTAAATTTGATGTTCGTTTTATGTGATTATTAATATACAAGTTACTTTAACAACTCTGAACTCTCCTCTAAAACTAATTTCTATACACAGAGGCACACAATTCTTAAACACTATGTTTTATTTATCTTAGTTCTTCAAATATTAAATATAGTCGACGTTCAATCAATTCAGCTTACAAGGCAAACTAAACATACGTAGAAGGTCCACAGCGCTACAATTCATTGTCTACTAACTCTAACAGAGAAAAAATTAAAGAGATACTCGTGGTAAATAACGAAACAACTCAATTGAAGTTAATTAATTACACTTAGTAGTTTTAACATTATTTTTTGTTAAATATTTTCTACACTAATTCTATAGGCGGCCCTCAACCTCGCATACTGTCAGCAGAGTCTGTTCTCGTTCTCCCGACTATCAGTTTCTATTTACAAGAGCATTCTGACAATTCACTATAATAACTGCATCCCACAATAATAATCGCGCGTATTCCACTGAACATATCTTTCCCGGTGAACACTCCCTCGTATACTAAATCGTTTTATATTATTTTATATCTCATCTCAGATAAATAACTATTATAAACTCATGGGTTGTGTCGAATAAGTGATATAATGATGAATGAGCTTCTTATATAACTGTTTTTAAATGTTAATTGTACCAAAACTTACACCTGGCAACTTTTAATTTGTGTACTGCGTGTATGTATGTATGTGTGAGAATGAATGACATAGTAATTGTTGCCAGTACTTTCCTAAAACGATACATTTGTATGAGTTTATTTATAAGACATTCTCCAACGCCATAGTTCATGGGGAATTATTTAATTCAACATACAGACAGAAATTTCCCTGCCATATTTAGACATTTAACACCTATTATAGTTATTTTAAACAACACTTAACTTTAACCTTGGGTTAATACTCGATCCTGTGAACAAATACACTATTAGGTACTTAGATGTTACGTCACTATGCAACATACACACAACAATTATTATGTGAAACAATTATTTTTTAATTATGGTATTTTTGTTCTAACACTTTTAGTTGCATCAAACATTATATTGTATAAATAAACACTCACAATTCACTGACGTTCACTTATTCTTACTATTGTTACGTCTACAAAGTTTTGGTCTTTGATAAACCCTAATTTAAATATTTATACAGAGAGGAAGATTTAGGCAAAACATATTTATGTGTGAGAATCATTTTGGACAACAGAATCGTAACAAAATAAATAATTGTCAAGAAATAGATTTTAATCAATGGTGTTAATAGTTAATACTGATGAATAACTAATTTACTTTGAAGTACTTTTATTTATATAAATAAGAAGATAATGGTTCACTTCAGTCCGGCTTGATGCTAAGTGGTGATAAAATCTTGCAAGTTAAAACGTCCTTACTTAGCACAAGCTTATTGGATGTAACTGGAACGCGAAAATATTTTAAAAGTATACATATATGTACTAACACTTTCAGAGACTTGAATCTGGCTTTACATATTAATAGCAGCTGGACACGCTGACAGGACCACCTGTAAGTTGGCCATTGCATAGATAAACATATGGATAACCAAAGCTTTGACGGTCAGTAGATTTTTTATTAAATGCTCTTTAAATGAGAAGTAACCCATACAGTTATATATATACTTTGCAAGAAAATATCCTAATCAATATATTGAACTATGTTTTAATAAATTTATCACATAAACCTTTAAAACGTCAACCTAATCACTTACTCCATTCTGCTGAGAATAGGTCCAATATCCAAGTATTATATTGTTGGTGTTCATTATGTCTAGTCAGACGCATCAGTGCTATTCGCACATCAAACTGTCGTAACAACGGCTTAAATCTATAAAAGCGACTAGAGCTAAATAAGATAAAACCTAAGCGAATTTAGAATTGTCATGAAACTAAAATAAGGAATTCTTTTAATTACAAGAATAAATAGTCAAATTATAAGAGATTTACATACATAAACGCGATCTGTTAGGAATATAGTATTGTCTCTATCCCTCTCTTGCTTGTCTCATTTCGAAGTAAAAATTATTGTAAAATACAAATTTGTGAATAACAAACGTGTAATAACATCACACAGTTCGTGTAGTTGATATTTAGTTAAGTTTTGTTACTTCAACACTGCAAATATTTGATTTTCCCGTAAGCATATTTTCTTTATGTCGTCTTCTTTCTAAGCAAATAAAATTATACATTTATCACAATGTGTTTTTATTAAAACAATACAAGAATATTCAATATGTTTTGTTGACGACCACCTCTACAGCCTCGGGATGCTTACAGTTCCAAGCAAGGATAGAATGAAACAACAGGAAACAAAACATATATCAATGCAACAGCATGCAATAAAATTAATATTTTTAACTTTCAATAAGATAAATTTATTGTGCAATAAAAATATATACTAAAAATCCACACATTGGCACTTTATTTAAACTCGAGAATCATTGATTGCGAGAGTAGACAACGCTCAAATGTTTTCATAAATCAATGTTTGAAGGAAGACCTGTAATTCAATAAATTTTACAAATAGCAAACTCACAAGCCAAATCTAAATAAATTTGTCCTATTTAAAATTCACTAAAATTCAGCCATTGAGAATAATTATATTTCAACGACACTTTCAATGTATGTCAACTCAATAATGTAAAGTCAATACTCATGAATAATTATGTAACAAAAGATAACCTGCAGATGAATGTAATTCTAGTTACTGATGTCATCCAAGCACATCACAAATTGTAAGTTTTATTGTTTCAGTTTTCTTATTACATTTACAAAAACATGGCTCTCGTGCCACTCAGAATACCACATGGTAATACTATGTTTATTAAAAAGTAATTTGGAAACAAAACCATTAGCTAATAAAAGAAAAGAGAAGTACAGTTAAACCTAATCTCTACTGTCAACGTTACAATAAAACTTAATAAAACCATCAAGAATGACTGTATATTTTTGGTTTAGTTAGTCAATGCCAAATTGTATTATGTACAACTTTTGTTAACTAAAAGTGTTCTACGCAATGTAGAACTTTGCCTATGAATAAATTGCTTACACATAACTCTCAACAAACATTAAATGGTACTCTTAATCAAGTCTTTGTATTAATATCTACAATACATTTTCATTAGTAGCATGTTGATAGCATAGAAGATAATTTGATATGTTGTGCGAGAACTCACTTGGAAGTGAATGAGGTATATTATTATCTTACAATCTTGTAGGATGAATCTGTGTTGTATCATATTACTTAACCACTGGGAACCCACAAGAGCATTGAGCATTATCATCGATAAAAACTTATAGGGCTGTTTTCATAGCTGTCTAGGATATTACAAGCCACCGACATACATAGTGCTTGCAGTGCACTGAAATAACCAATCGGTAAAATACATCTGTACAAACTACACACGTTTTGCAATGCCTGCTGAACATTCACATCTGGGTTGCCTGTATTGACAGCGGTAAATCTAGCCAAACTGTGTGGGTTCCAATGCATGTATGGTATTTAAGTTTTCAATGAACATTATACATTCTATAATTTGGCTTAAGATCTGGAATAATGACCAGAAACAAATGATTTGGTGTATGTAACTCACATCAATTAGGTTCTTTTAACACTGTATCAAAGAACCCTTTGTAACATTGGTTTGCACAAATAGTTAGTGAGCCCAGCCTTGCAGTCATAGCTTGCCAAAGAATATGATTCTTCAAACAATATTATCAGAGAAAAACTGATGGGATTTTCAATGCTTTCAAAATAATTGGATAAATATATACCCCAATGATCAAAATGAAGATTGACTCTTATTACAAGTAATTCACCACAATGCACCACTTGCAACTCACACATAACACTAAAATGCAGGTCAAAAAGTCTTTTTAATAGTTACACTACACAATACATTTCCTATGCCACCAACACACTCCCACTATAGTATCACATGTTCACGGCACATTCTCCTTAGCCTCGGCCACCTCCTGGTCCGGCTGAGCCTCGGTTGGCTCACCGGACTTATCCTCGGATCAGGTCTTCCGTAGTTCTACCAGCTTGACGTCTTTCACGTGCAGGTTATGCTTGGACTTGCCAGCAAACTTAATCACAGCTTGTGTTGATACCAGCGGGACGTGTCGGAGATCCAAACTGGAAGGAAGGAATCGTGTCGGTTAATTTTCAATAAGTGCCTATTGATCAATAGCTAATTCATTGGTACAATCGTGGAAATCGAAAATATTTTTTACTGTTATATCATGACGAGAACTCAATGTTGCGTTGCTTGATGAATGGCTGGAGACTGGATCTGGTCTGAATGCTTTTGGTTAGTAGTACTATTAAATCTTATTTACAAAATATGAGTACTTTAGTACTTTGTAAAGCGCTTTTAATATATTGATATTATATACCTATCACAAACTATAAATTTGAAGCAATTGTGTTAAAAAAGCGTAGTGAATACATATACATAGTAAAAAAAATTTTTACTCTACACTCCGATTGAATAATGGAATGAAAGTGAAATAACATTTTAATAAAAAAAGAAATCTGGTTCAGTTTAGTCACAGAAAAGCACATGTCGTAATGAAAAACAATCTTGATGACGTTTTTCAAAAGTGGTATGGTACGGACGATTGAATGACGATGAACGGTCATAAAAAATATATATTGGGAGTGCTCTCCGTTGTCTGGTAACCCAAATATCATAATGAATGGAGTCAGTTACCGGATGAGGTTGGGGCAGCGCGCGAGGTGGTCGAGCGCGCCCTCGGTGAGCAGCCGGCAGCCGGCCAGCGACAGCCGCTGCAGCCCATGATGCGCTAGCTGCGCCGCGCCCGCGTCCGTCAGCCGCGCGCACGACGATGCGTCCAACTCCACCAGCTTCGGGAGCGCCTGCAATAACATACAGATCGACTAATGTCAACAATTTTTGAAATATATATAAGCACGCATTATCGTTGTAGTATTTGGTTCCCTTGTTTCTTTGGTTAGTTAAAACACCAGAAACTATCAAAGGCTTGTAACAAACATTCATCCATCATAGTGCCTAAACCGCCTAATATTTATTAGACAGAATCACTGTTAACACAAAACCTGCCCTAGAAAACAATAATCAAGTTCACTTTTAAGTATAGGAATCCACTTCAAAGTCTACTTAACACGGCGACTACGCGGTGCGTTTTTTCTTGATGTATGCGGTCTATAATATGAAATATACGGTTGCAGAATCCACTAGCAGGTGAACTATATATAGCTTAATACTTGAGTATCAATAACACACCTGTACGACATATCTCATAGCGACGTCAGTGATATCTGTCCCGGGCAGCCGGAGTACGGCGAGTGCGGCGAGACGGGAGGGCTCGGCGCCGGAGCGTGCGCCGCCGCCGGGCCTCGAGTTCTCCGGGGGCGCGAGGATGCCGCGAAGCCGCGCGTCATCCAGCGACCGAGCGAACGACAGGTCGAGAGACGACAGCGGCGGACACGCGCTCGATCGTAGTGCCAGCGCCGCCTCCGCGGGCGAACCGGCCAACGACAGGGATCGAAGCGCCGGCAGACGGGCTAGTAACCTGAGAAATAGTAACAATAATATGGTATTTAATTCAACTCAGATGGGAGTTACAAAAACTTAAGCCACTATGAACCTCATGTCATAAAGTATCTTATCACATATATAATGATATTTTCAGCTACCTGGCTATCTAAAGAACTTTTATATGGTATTTAGTATAAATGTATTATTTAACATAAATTTTATGTTCCAAACTTGTAAGTGCAATAATAATTATGCAGTGAAATAATTATGCAGTGCCATATTATTATAGTACGAACTTACCATGCGAGCTGGCGCCTGGCTAGATGGCACCATTCGAGGCCAAGTGAGAGCGGCTGGCGGCGCACGATGCCGGCCAACTGCGCCGCGGACACACGCACCTGGACGAATGACATGCTGCGCCACAGCGACGGATCCATCTGAAAGAGAACAATAACAATTTACTGGCTAATAACAACTGTAATAATAGCAACTCTGCAATACTCCTTCACGCATAGTCGTGCGTAGTCTGAGAAGACGATACATGCAAGATTATGCGCGAGATGTAGATACCTGACCCATGCACTCCATAATGCATCGGAAAGTTAAGCGCCAGTTATACAGGTTTAGTTATAATTGTAGTATACTCCACTATGCTACTTCGACGGGGATCATTAGAAAATTTGTCTATTTATGTACAACCTGCAACCTTTCATGTACTCATCTCACGGGTATTTTACAATAATGACTAGAATACACACATTTTTATTTATAAGCAGCTTTGACCTACATCACGTTGAATCTTTATGAAAATTAAGCAAATTCAAAAACGTCTACGCACCGAGTACTCGGCCCACGCCTTGCAAACGAGCGCGCAGTTGGCAAGCTCGTGAGGCGTCAGCTTGCCAAACACGCACAGCATCGCCTCGCGGTCCAGCCACGGAGAGTTCCCAGGGTGGGCACCCAGTGGCACCTGACTGGCCGGCCTCACCGGGTACAACGGCTTCTTCAACACCTAGAAATTACCATTTGGGTTACTAAATAACCGAGCAATAAGTTGAGAGTGTAAGGGATTTTTTATATTCTCAAGTCTAACTTTACGATGGGTACTAGTAAGAGCACAGAGATAAAAATATCCCAAACTTGCCAAACGTCATATCATGTTTTTTTTATACTCAAAGCAGACATACTTTGGCCGAGTGATGCGTGAGCTGCAGGGCGAGGTGTGCGCGCAGGGCTTGCTTCTTGGGTGCCTCGTCTTCATCGCTGGAGCGGCGCTTCTTCACAGCGGGCTCCCACTCCGCGCCGCCCTCTCCCCCCGCGCTCTCTCCGACTGTATCGTCGCGCTTTATGTCTAGGAATCAATCAACACTTTTATTTATACTAGCTCATGTTGCCATTGTATCCGGGTAATTATTATTTTTATATTCATTAACTTCCAAAATCATATACATTTTTTTTTACTACCATAAAAAAATATCAATTCTTATAAAATCATACAATTTCAATTAGATACATCAGCAACACGATGGAATAGTTGTAATAGAGCATTATGAATTCAAATGAATTTATTATTTTACTGTAATAGTAACTCACCTTCTTCATTTTTGATATGTAGCACGTTATTTTTGCTCTCAGTGTCGGAGCCGCCGTCCATTTTAATAGGTCCAGGCGGCGGCGGTGGCGGCAACTTGTTCTGAAAATACAAGCACGCAACTTGAAAATACGTACTGAATATAGTAATATAACAGAAGTCGGCTAGGAAGCCACCGAAACATAAATAAAACTTCTGAAGATAATTTACTGACCTAGTTCGGTCAGAATCGCTGTGGCAACGGTTACCGCAGCAAAAAAGAAGTAACTATGCCGAAACGCAATAATTTCAATGCGAACTTTGGAATAAGTTTCCAATTTTTTTTATTGTTAACACTAAGTTAAATTACTTGAAGAAAAGGTAACTGAACTATTTTGTCTTTGCATATTATTATTTACATTTTAATGTTTACATAATTTATGTTTTGTACATAATAGTCCATATTGTATGTGATTTCATAATCACGCATGTAATTATGGTACATAATATTCACCTGCAAGTGATGTTGTCCCATGTGGCTGACGTCTGAGCCGACACTCATCCGCCGGAGGTCCGATGACTTCTGTCTCGCACGGAAGTGGCGAGGCTAAAATAATAGTGACCATTGTAAATACACCTATATCGCACAAAAATGTAAACATGCCCATGAACGAGTTGTTTTTACATCATTAAACGTTACTGCACTCTTGGAGTAACAGAGTAATACAAATACTATACTTATATTCTTTATAGTATTAAATCTATCATGATAAAAGTTTTGGCAGTGTCCTTAAAATGAACATTACATTTACATTAGCGAATAAAATACATAGTTATCATGATTACCCCTTGCAAAATATATACTGTCCGCGATTAATTAAGTTAAAATCCTGTTTCACAATGATTAAAGTATAAAATATTCCACCATCGTATATCGCACCTTATAGTCGTGGTTGAGTCCCATGGTGGTACACGTGGGGCACTCCCACGAGTTGGGTAGGTCTTCGTTGAGCTGCCCACCGGGCGGCACGCACGCCGGGTGCACGATGCTGTAGCACACCGAGCACTCACGAAGAGACGACGGACCGTTGCGACCTGAGAATACAAACATTTGTAAAGTAGTCACAACTAGTGAACTAAGTTTAATTAACGATTTACAAAAGACAATTCCTATATCCCACTGTTCGTTTTTGTAATTCTCGAGAAATGTCACCATTCACTCAACCATTTGGTCGGTCATATAGATAGATTTACTCATTCCTTTAGTCCAAATAATGATGATAGTGAACATATAAGTATGCGAAGTGCCATCTAATGATATATAAAATGTCATGAATGCAAAGATATCTTACCTGAATTGCCCTTGGCCTGAGGAGCAACAGGTGTTTGCATCCAGCCATCAAGATGACACACTGCACACGAGGCAGTCACTGGCAACATGGGCTGTGGATAAAAGTAATATTTATATTAATAATTTCACTTTTTAAGAAATGCAATACACATAGTAGTTAGAAGAAGGAAATAATTTATTTATCTAATAAAGTTATAAGGTATATGGTGGCTTTTAGTAGTTATTATAAGTTTTTAAGCAATGACAGACCTCCAGCCTGGCGTGGTTTGTTGTCCGGGGATCGGCCAAGCACCAACTGACTCGCTTTCGTAACTTGTACATATACAAACGATGCAGAAAACTTCGATAACGTGACTTAGGTTGGGCGTGACGTCATTGTATGACGTGTCGTGTGCTGTGCCATATCGTTTCAAGTTAAACATAGATGCCTAGTTACTTAATATCTTGGAATCTTATGCTTACAGAATATGATTGACACTTTACATAAGGTCAACCTTATACTGCTGAAGTATATACAATTGCAGTAAGCATAGTCGTGTCGGGAACATTCAATTTGCCGCTATGTGTTAAACCAGAATCAATTACTATGAATTTATTCGACAAAGCTATACTTTCTGTATATGGCAATTTTATAGATTACTCTGTGATAAGTCATTGTAACAGAATTTACGCGAAAAAAATTAAATGAGGTACAAACCTGCAAGCACTGTCGCATAATGCAAGTCTGCTTGGCGCGCCCCAGCCCACCGAACTTGACCATGTCGTGACAAAACACGCACTCGCCGCAGTCCGTGCGCTGGCACGCCTCGCACTTCTTACATCTGTAATGTATCCACATATTCATTACATTTTATTCTGTAAAATTAAATTATTTAGATATACATATATATATCTAGCAGGTAACAAGAGTAGTAGTATCGAATTATATCGGTCGTCACTATCTTCAAAATAAAGAAATTAATACTAACAGACAATGAAAAATATATATTTATTTAACTTTAAGAAGTACAATGTTGATCATCTTCTGTTTTCTATGAAGAATTATAGATATCTTAAATGTCGACGCATTTAAAAAAAAACTCGCGAATTTAACTTTCATATTAGTAAACAGTAAAATTCTGGGAACATAGTAATGTAAGATAGAATTATATTCAATGTTTTACCATAAAAATTGCTAAAATATGTTAGGTATTATTTTTGTATACGAAACTACTGAAAGTTCAGTTGAAACTATAGCTAGTAAAATCTGCCATAACATTTCAGGAATATCTATACTAAAAAAATATTTATTTACTCTCACTCACGCACCCAATGGGAACTCAAGTCTTCATACATTCTTCTTCAACATTCAATATACACAATATATTCTGAATCTGAATTATATATTAAAAAAATCCTATATTGCAGATCTCCAGATCTTCACCCCAAAAACTAGAATTATTATACGATTGATTAACCTGGTCCGTCGTCGCCTGGGCGCATTCCCAGCATGCTCGGGCCGCGGCCTCGGCGGCCCGCCCCGGTGTCCGCCACGCCCGCCCCGCCCGCTCGACTGACGGCGCTCCGACGACGAAACATCATCCGGACCTGTAAACATCCATCCAAAAACATTAACTTATGCCACTACATCATCTGCGTTAACGTTACGTTACATTGACGGTTGAAGCCGAATGTGGTTTAATTATTGCGTAATTTAGCTATATTAATAGAGTTGCATATATTTGTTTATTTCCGGTTATTGTGTTATTTGGAGCGTGTTGCGCTCCACATTGGCCACATCTTCGTAGGATCATTGTCAGTGCGTAAAATTTACGTGATAGTAAGTAAAGCGCGACAACCACCCTTAAAATTTAAGGAACCTTCGGGAAATCGGTAATTCACAAAGAGGGCGGTAGTTAAGAAAATATTAAAGGCCTGTGATATATTTTTTTTGACACTCAAATCACCATCCAATTGATTCTAGTTTGTTTTCAAAAAGACCACATCATTTAAAACGTTAATTATAGTTTTAAAAACTCTGATTGTCATAGTAAAGTTTCGATTTTATCTACAGAAAATTAAAGATAACAATCAAAAGCCACAAAGCCCATTGGCGTTCCGGTAATATAAACGAGATACCTTTCAAGACAGGTATTCCGGTGACCGCCAGGTGCTGCTTGTCGTGCCGGTGCTGCTCCACGAGCGTGCGCACGTCCCGCACCAGCGCTATGGGGTCCGACAGCAGCTCCGGCACCGACTTGCGCGCTGCCGGCAGCTGGTGCAGGTACATCACTATCGCCTGGAATCATGATCAATTTTTTTAGACATGAGGTAACTATTTGGGAGTTATAAATCTTGTTTCTTACAGTAGTATATCGCCCTCGCGGGCCACTAGCAGGCACGGGGCCAGAGGGGAACGCAAACCAGTTCGAACAGCATCCACCATTGTCTCTCACCGATGCGCACTCGCTTAGAGGACGTATTGATGAGCACATATGATTATTTTTTGTGTTATTTGCTTTAGTAATACTTCTCTTCTTGGATGATATATAGTATTTTCCTTCAGAAAAGTACCTTGTTTTGGTTCTTGATTGAGGCTAGACAGATCCCACCAGTTGAAGGTCGTTGGTTATAACACCACTCAGTTTAACCGCAACGTTACACGTGTATATTATGATTATTCAACAACCTGTCTAATTATAACAGTTTTTATATCACTCGTGATAAGTTTTTAAAATATTTCGGATGAAATTAGTTACAACACGAGTTCCTCGCTCGGGTCTGACAAACGTTAGTGATGCCTTTGTGGTTAAGAACAAGCAGCTTATCAAGTAGCCGATCTGCTCGTTTCTCGAATATTAACATAACAAAAATACTTATCAATACTGATCGCGTATCTTTTGCGAGAGATCGTAACCGCGCCGCAAGCTGAATGACATGCATATATTACCGCGCACGCAAACTCAGATTTTATCCTTCATACATATTTTTTTAATGCCCAAAAATGACATCAGTTACAAAAGGCACCCCTTCACTTTTCCGACTAAGAAGAAAGCGGTGAAATGTAATTCAACTGACCTTCAGTCCGTGAAGCTCGTTCTGCGTCAAGTGCACGTGTTCTTTGGGCGGGTGAGGAGTGGAGGGTGCGGGTGACGCGGGCGGCGGCTGTCCCTCGGGCGCCAGGTGCGAGCGGCCCAGCAACGAGCTCACGTACCGGTCCAGCACGTACCACAACATCTCGATGAAGAACGGGTACCGGAATTTTTGCGGCACCTGAACATACACTCACACTTAGCTATGTTCCATTTTAGAAATAGATTCAATGTACGACAATATATCTGTTTAATGTTATCAAACTATGCGAGATTCAAATTCGAAGTTCTTCCCAAGAACATGTAAAGTAAACCCAAAGGATCTAAGCCAGCAAGAAGAACTATGCCCTATAAGGAACTTCTAATCAGGCAACTCGTATTACGAAGAAAGAGACAAATGAGTTAACTTTAACGATGATATAATTATTAAATGAGTCTATTCTCAAAAAGTTACGTAAATAATATTTTATTGATTATACGGCTATATCTTACCTTAGTAACATCTTCCACTTGTGCTATCTTTAATTGCTTTTCAATGCCGAACTGATGCAGAAAGTTTCCTCCGAAGACGAGGGAGTCGCTCGGTGTGTACACGGCGTGGATCCAGCCGGTGGGGATGAAGAACGTGTACCCGGCTTGAAGCTGAAATAACATAAATATATACATATAACTTTATGTAAACATTATGACAATAATACATTATGACTTTGCAAACAACTAATCTCGTCGTGTTCTAGAAAAACGTTGGAGAAAAGAGTGACTGCAGAGGGAATTATCTCGCATAAGTAAGGTTTAGTCCAAGAAATATATTAGTACCAAATATTAATCCAACTGTAGACCACACCCTATGTATTTACCACAAATTATAGGTGATAAAATATGTTTATCTTTTAATTCTCTTAATACAGAATGTTCATATAAAAGAATGAGCAATCTTCATTCACTTGTCCATAAAGATCATTCATAAATTAAATTTATACAAATAAAGTTACCATCTTAATAACTGTCTTAGTTACTGATTCTCAAAGCCTGTTGCTCACTAAACCCAAATAAACTGCATGTATTCATATTCTATCATAATAACTGCAAAACGATACTTACATGAACTCTTATACATTTCTCTACCGTGTCTCCAAAGAAGACATCGGACTGTTTGCCAGACAGCACCCACTTCTCATATAGTTGAAGATTCTTCTCTGTTGGTGGGATCAGCCAAAATACTTTAGCTCCTGTAAAATATATATTATATATGTATAATAAATATGTATATTACTATGTTAAAAGAGAAATATTGTATCACTTTTCAGAATAATGTACACACACAGGAGACTGTTAGGTACGTAAAACAAATGGGTTCAAGGAAGCCTGTTTCGGTCAGAAAGGTTCTAGACCTAGACGCCCGGATTGACGTCAGGCCAAAACATCGGATCAAATAGTGTAGGCTACGTGTAACCAATATACATACCTCTCAATATATGATACCAAACTGAAGTGCCTCCAAAGTCAATGTGGAAGTCAGTGTAACATCCTTTCACTGACATGAGGCAGTATTTCTGTACCTTGGGGTACATCATGTCATCAAGAGCATTAGTTGACTCCGTCTAGAAGAGAAAATGTACAATGAGATATTAGTGTCAACTATTACAAATCATAACCTAATGATAGCAAAAAAATTTTTAAAAAGTCCTTGATGCTTATGGCCATGACCGATAATATAATTAGCAACTATACTAGCGAACTAAACTGTTGAACGTAGTTCAATTTATATACTTAACATTGCCAAAGGTTATATATAATACTTAATATCCCTTGCCTTGTTACCTTAGCGGAGATTTATTAAGTCATTCGAAATTAAGTTATTAAAAAATTACATGAAAATGAGAACTATAAAATATAAATTAAATTACAAATTACGATAGTTTTACCAAGCTTTTATTAAACGAGCAATGCTTGAGATGGTCAAAGTCTGGCTATGAAAATTAGAAGTACTTTCTGTTATCTTAAGAGTTGAAACACTCAAATTAACTCCAGATAAAGAAGCTACTTAAAGATAAACTTATTTTTTTTGCTTTTGTACATCGACACTACAAAAATGCGTTTTTAGTTATTAAACTTTTAACATTTAAAAACTCTAAAATATGTATTTTTGTTTACACACACATCCTCACAATATGACTTCCCGTGTTGTGTGTAATAAGGACATAACACACGAGACCATGAATCAGTCAGTCAGCATACCTGTTGGTCTTTCAAGTGCCGCGGCCACACGGTGTCGACCCAATCGATGAGACGCACTATACGCGGCGCTTGCACGTAGTTCTCGAGACGGGTGTGCGAGAACTCCAGCGAGATCACGTTCAGTAGACGCTCCTTGTTTGGGTCGTCATAGTATCTTTGCCAGTCCTGGAAGACGATATTCATTGTAAATAATAATTTTAAATCATTTCTGTACCTTTTGCTACAAACATTGCAATGTATGTACCAGGTGACTTTGTCATTTTCTACTTCAAACAATAAAAAACATTTTTCATCTAAAAAGAAAGTGAGATCATATAGTGATGTATACCAGTTTTAGTTTAGGGCGTACGCGAGTTACACTATGATTTCAAATTATCGCTACTATTTATTTGTACATTGGACGTCTCGTAGTCGTTGAGTTACTACAATACGCACGAAGTGTCTACGTTACGCTTTCGTGTACGAAGTACCTAAGTTTCATTTGGAACTATATAAAGTTTGTTAGTTTTGTGTTTTGTTTTCTATTTTGTTACTTGTGTTAATTTTATTATTTGAAACCTGTCTCCCAGTCTCATGGAAACTAGGCTATGGAAGGTGGACCATCTCTAATAGGGAACAAGTTGAAAAAGCGTCTAGTGGTGAAACGTAAATAATAAAGAAATAGCCATCAAAACAACTCTAGGGTAGTTAATGTTTATGAAATGAATTTAGCAGCCGCAGACAGAGCGGAGTGTGCCGGGTTGTAAAATGTATATATAATATTAATTACTAGTGAAACGAAAGTACTATAAAAATATCTCTATTATTCACAATTATTTATTCTTATTTTAATACACAGAGATGGTTCTCCTCGCCTCTACCCTTCATAACCTATGCGTAGGATGTCATTTATTATTGTAATAGGGACACGATGTATGGATATAATCCATGAGGGTTTTTATGTGTCAGATTTATAGTATCATTCGCGGAACTGAATTAAACGGATTCCCACTATTTTTATCTCTGTTATCAGCAAGGTATTTTGATAAAACGAATACATTTTTATTGCAGAGTTAATTCGATGCCGTCCATGTGTGGGTTAAGTAATCTATCTACAATGTTTCTAAACCAATGATCTCTACCATAAAATACACGCGATAAGGTATACTCTCCAATGTATAATTACAATAAAACTCATTAATTTTTAGAAGGTACGTGGAATTTTCTCTTAATTTCAGAAATTAAGTGTCTCTACTTAATATATAATTACTTCAATAATATTTTCATTACTTATATAATCTTTCCGTTTCTTTGTCTATCAAGATCTATATATATAAATGAATGTTTGTCTGTATGTCCTTTATAGAATCGTAAACTATGCATTT
>DWPA01002114.1:0-16509 GCA_018251375.1 Calpodes ethlius
ATATATTACACAAAAAACGACTACAGTAAATCGTACAATATTTATATTTCCAGATTACCTATCTTCATAAATTGATATTTATTATCTTTGATGTATTTAATTCAAGTTGATTTATTAAGTGCACGTGTAGTAATAAAATATTGTATGTATTTAGTAGTAATGAAATCAGTTTGATTATAACTGTAAGATTTATTACAATGATGCATAGGTTCTTTTAACGATTCAAATTTCAATTCATGTTTTACCTTACCACATAATACCTTCGATATTTGTTCATTGAAGTAGCCACTGTGGCTAAAAGTTCATTTAAATTTAGACTTATATAAATTCGATTTCAAGGAGGTCAACAAGAAAATGATTAAAATCCCAGCAAGTCATTCACGCTGTGTAAGACCTGTTTGCAAGAATCCTGTACAAGTACTCAAATATTATAGGTAAGTAACAAGCAAAAAGTTTACAAAATAAAACGAATATTTTTCACTACGTTTTAGTTTCTCTGAGTTATTTTTTTTTGTAACCCGTACTTACGGTGTTCTAGTTCTGTATGTATGTCGTTACAATGTGCCAATTACAACTAGTCTTAAATCTTCGCCCATGTAAGTTGCAACCACTACAAGACCATTTATTTATTGAGTCCACGTTAATTAAACAAAAAAATATCCTTAATAATCATTAGATATTGTAACATTTATCGTTTTTATTCGCATTTATCAAATGTTTTATTATTTATTATGCTCTGAGTTATTATCGGATTATTACCTAAGTGAGAAGGTTGTTTGATGTGATTTGTAACGTACCTACCTATATTGTTCGCCATTTCTGTCCAACCGCTGGTGCTTAGTATTAGTTATCGTGTTCGTAATTATGATTGTGATTTAAGCGTTACGTATTTTGAATAGTCTGTAACGTAAAGAATCACTTTATAGGTACTAAATATAGTACTTTGTCATGTTAACAAACTTAGCTACTTCGAAAAGCGCAACTGTTAAATATTTCTGTCAGTTTTTAGATATTACTTAATACATTTGAAATGGGGTCATATCACAATATTTAGAAAGGTACCTAATTATAGTTAGAAAACTACTTAACAACAATTCGTTTCTGAAACTATTATGTATGTATGCTTGCTAAAAGTTGTCACATTCATAGCCCTAAATCACTTTACACTTGTATTGTTTCCTTTTATAAAAAAACATGGGTGTTTCATGGATAGTAAGTTCTAATCAACATTCGCTTTGAAACGGAAGCAAAAATAACGCACGCGACAAACATCGAACCAAGGTCGCTAGCCATATTCAAAGTTTAATTTCGTTTTCGACAAACTTCAAACACGCCGTCTCGTAATGTCCATTGGTTGAGTTATTTCAACATAGTTGAGTAGGCCGCATTTTATTTAAAAGCAAATCGTGCTATGCGATAGGAAATGGCGACCTTTAGGTAGTTGGTACAGTAATGCAATCAGCGGATAACAACGACCGAGATAAAATATCTACCAATTATGATAAAATATTTGCAGAAAGTAATGTATCGTGATTGAAAAAAAAGACAGTGGGGCTCAATAGCTACTGTTGGTTTTCAATTCACCGACATTACTTATTGTTGGCATGAATGGTGCTTCTATACATTGAAAACACAAATGTGAGTACAATATGAGTGAAATATAAAGAGTTGTAAGTTTATAGAATTATCTCCTGTAACATTTAGATGTTATGCCTTGTGTCTGAACTCTAGTTTTTATTGTTGTGAAATAAATTATTTGTTTATTTAAGTGTTTAAGTCTGTCATTATTGGCCAAAAATCACACCACCCTTCCAATTAGATCTAGTCATACAAGCGAATAAGTCCTGACTGACTATCAGCACCCAATCAAAATCCATTGGGCTAGAAAGCTAAAACGTTGCCCGTATATTATATTTTATAACATATATAGTGTTGAGAATATATTTTATCTAATTATTACTAAAAGTTTTGAAGTTTTGTTACTTAGTGTTTAATGTGTTTTTTTTAACTCGCTAAATTGGTAGAGTACGTATTCTAAGGTCTATTCTATTCTCTTTCACATATATTTTAAATGTCGTCTCGGGAATATGAAATATCCATGTTATTCTTTAATAGAGTTGAAAGTATTTGAAAATTAAGTGAATACCTACATACAAAGTTTAAATTTTTTATTCATTCAACACAACGTTGTGACTGAAATATTTTTCGAATTCCTATTGCATAAGTTCAATTCCTATTTGTAGTTTATAACTGACAACTATAGAATGAGTAAGAACCTACTCGTATTATACTTGAACTCAGCGGTACTCAAGGGTTCCTTCATATACCCGCTTTTGCAAAATTTGATTCTGTCGAGAAATTTCGAAGTATATGTATCTTTATAGGTTTAAGGTTTAAAGGGAATATTTAGAAGCAGATTTTTGTGATATTTTCTCCTTAGTGTTGAATAAAAACAAAGTTTCGTAGTAATAGATTTCTCAATTACAAGTAAGAACTATACCACAGTTTTTACTTAACAAGGCTTTACATATTTTTTTAATTACTCCTAAAGTAATATCTGTGTTCATTTAGATTTGCTACAGAACCACATATTTTCTTCACTTTCCTTCTATTAAATTCAGAGACAATTAAATGTAGCAAACATACAGATTTTTATTAAAGTTAGCTTCGAG
The DNA here is from genome assembly GCA_018251375.1 of Calpodes ethlius. Lineage (NCBI taxonomy): Eukaryota > Metazoa > Arthropoda > Insecta > Lepidoptera > Hesperiidae > Calpodes > Calpodes ethlius. The sequence continues at coordinate 2,673 of DWPA01002114.1, forward strand.
AATTATAAGCAACCCTTACATTGAGAACCGCGTAGTAAACGGAGACTTGTATTTATCTTCCCGGAGAAACTCCCAACTGGATTGTGTCTTGTCGAACAAACGCGCTCAACACCAAACCTAAATAAACATGTTCGACAATCCGAGCCAAATGTACAAATGTCAAATGAGAATTTAAAGTAAGCTTACCTCGCTTATCAAATTGGATCTCTGCTACCAATTCCGAGCATTTAGTCGAGTCTGTCCTAATGTTATGTTTAGCTTGGGTTTAAGTGCAACGTCAATAACTGTGACCGTAGGTTCTATGACTAGTAAATCCTTTGAATAATCATAATCATACGCTGGAGATAAGATAATCTTGAAATTAGACCAGGTATTAGTTCCAAGTCCATTATTAAGCAATAACGCTATCAATCATTTTTAATATTGATAGGAATACCTAAGTTAGTAATTTAAATCATCGTAGTACAAGATCGACTAGTAAATACGGCTTCTAACATGGACCTTTTATCATTAGCACCATTTGTATGTCCTTTGCTATCTCGAGCGGAACAAGCCATCAAGTTATTAGCGGTGTTATCCAAGTGTCATGTAAGGGGGAAATTATTCAGTATTTAAGTTACAGGTTCCTCCAACTTCAGCGACTAATAAAAATTGGAAATATGTTTTTTATATACGTATACTGATAAAATTATGCACGTCATTATATCGTTCTACCAACATTTACAAGAAAAATCTGTGATTTTTTTATAGTTATATTTATACCAATGGGAGAGGTGTTCTCCTATTTAGATTTTTCAAATTAAATATCAGTAGTTAACCTAGACCCGGTCGTGACCTTCTCCGGCCCTTCCCCTTTGGATCTGCCCTTGCATACTGTGGCGGTGATTCAGCAAATTAGGTTGGGAATGTTTGGAAGTCATTACCAGTCAGTATTCAAGCAGTATTCACTATCACGACGTTTCCAAAAGTCGATTGCATATACGATGCCAGACAGTTGACAATCAATGGACGTAATTTTGTTTCATTTATTCAAACATATGATCATTTATTCGTTTTTTACTCTTTCAACAGTGTTAATACGTAACCGACATGGCTCTAAATAACTATTAATTTAAACTTATATTATTTAGTTTGGGTTTAATACATCCAATACACGAGTCAATCAATTTGAATTATAAAATGTAAAAATTAAAACTGCGTTTGTGTATTGAAGTGATACCGAGAATTATTATAATGTATGTGTCACGTCAAGCTTGGACGGGTTGGAATTTTGCTGTACATATCGACTGTAAATCTATGTAAGCGTTACATCACTCTTGTCGCGAGTGAAAGGTTGATCTGAACTGGTGACTTCAAAGGTGATCTGACTCAGTCAGGACGTTTATTCCTCACGAAATAAAATCGTCACTTTTAGTACGTTGAGCTAACTCTCGTATTCATAAATAATACTATGTAGTGTCACAGTGAAATAGAAGGAAAAAATCGAATCTCTTTCACTCTTATTTCTTGAAGAATCTTAAAGACAAGGACGGGAATGCGGTTTATAGACCCTGTTGTCTATTTTCCTGCGCTACTTCATAGTAATGTTTGTGAATACGGGGGTAAATATTGATTTTTATGTCAAGATAACGTATCTCCATTCATCATTGAGTGTAAACGATTTGAAAAACGGATTTTTTCCTGATTTAATCGGAGATCACTGCCTTTACGCGTGCATGAATATTATATGATAGATAAAGGAACCATGCATGGGATTGAAACAGGTAAGTACATTATAAGAGGACCAAGACTTTACATTACTGAGTTTTTTTAAAACATCTGGAAATAAATCTTTATACTGTGATTATTGTTAAAGCGAAAACTGTTTCATTTGTTATTTAAAACTTACTTTAGTATTAAATTTTGTTTCTTCTGGAAATATTATTATTAGGTGTTCATTTTTTTACTTGGTAGATATTCATTTCTCCATGTGACATAAAAAAATATGAGTTGGTTGTCGTGAAAATTGCTTTGAATCGCTTGTATTATTTTGTCTTTAGTTAAAAGAGAGAGATATTTTTGCAGTGAAGCGCATGACATCTGTCTGTCAATCATGGCACCGCGAGATAAACCTCAGATAAATATTGTTTAACTAGTGCACGCTTCGATGCAATTCGCAACTTTTTCATAACAGCTTAAATAAGTTGGGCGACATAATCATTACCGATCCGGTTCATTACATAAATTCTCACTGCTCATTTGTCATTAATCTGTTTTTGTCACTATTTATTTTAATCGACTTTTACTTTCGGGTTCCGGTTGCGGCCGCGCGGAGTCGTGAGCGAGAGCTAGTGGTGCGATAAAAGCATTTCAATCTCAATAAGTGTATGTCCAGTCGAGCTTTGCCGTGACCGGTCACAAGGGCGTCTTGTCCGCTCTTTGCTGTCATACAGCTGTGCTGGAAGATTCTGGAAAATAAAACTACATATTATACGAACTTCGCCACTCCTTTATTGACTCAGTTCCTACAATGGTCAAGGATACTTTTGACATTTTTTACTGCACACAGTTTATGTAGGTAGCGTGCCGTTGAGTGAATGATGTTATGCAACATTATTTGATATATATAAGTAAATTAATATAATCTTAATTTATGTAAAATGAGTGCTGCTTCTAAATAATAGTACGAAATCGGCACTTTACATACCGAGTTATTAAAAGTATTCTGTCTGTAGGTATATTGCAGCAATTACTATAAAAAGAATACAGGTAGTTTGTTTTATTATATTTACGTATAGCCTATCATATCAGTAGACCGTGTATCGATGTACAGTAGAGTAATACACAATAATATTGAACAGAGTCAAATTCTTGCCTGTAATTATCTCATAGCGCTAAGTTAGTCTGGGACCCGGAACCGTACCGGCAGGGTCATACCGGCTGGGGTAACAGCATTATTAGCCGTATCATAAATTACCTACTTATTTGTTACGGTACTAAGTATGCTACAACTACCGTTTTCATTATTACTTATTTATTGATCATTATATTTTCTTACTTTACACTAGTGACTGAATCGTTACTCGCTGACTGTTATCAATTGAAAATGTTTTTATTTTTAAGATAATTTCTAACGCTTACGATATATTTCTTCAAGAATTATTGTTGTATTTGAGCCAATTAACTCAAAACTTGTAAATCTTTCTCTCGCATTACTTCGTCTATCCGCGAAAATGATATGAAAATATGTGTGGCACTTTTTGAGTCTACTGTTAGTGATGACGATATAGCGATAACTTTGTTTATTTTATTTTTTATTTATTCACTCTACGCAGTAAACCTTATAACTAGATTACAATGGGCGGACTTAATGCCTGATGACATTCTCCACCGGTCAGCCCTGGGCGATAGAGAAAACATGCTGTAGCTGCTACAAGAAGTTTAGGTATAAAAATTACATTTACGTTATTTCACCATTTTTTTTACTATAAATAAATTTGTAAATATTTTTTTTTTACCTATTTCAATATTATAAAACTATACATCACTAAAATACATAGAGACATTCATACATATATCATATAATACAATATACATTCTTAAAAGTGCGTAAGAAGTTCGTGGATTAGATTATTGAATATATTCAGAATGGGAATGTTCCGGATATTCACATATAGTGTTCCAGTGTAGTATTACCTGAAAAAGAAAATGAATAAAACAAAAAAAACTGCAGAAATTTAAGGAATATGCAGTTTTAAATATGATGAGGAGAACTTTGTCGTGCGTGTCACAATCTGTTTTTTTTTTTCACTTTACTTAGAATAGAGTATAGAATGAAGAGAATTCTGGAAAAACGCCTATTGCGAATGAGCTGGCGAGGTATTACACGTAGAACAAACTAGTTACATTTATTTCAATATTCATAAATATTTTAATCGTTAACTATTTTATCATTATCGTTATTATTATTTTACGTGAATAGAACATTGCGGAGAAACTTGCATATCTGAGAATTTTGCATATTTTGGAAATTCTCTGAATTTAAATGATTACCTATCACCTATTACTATGAGCAATATTATAATAGATATGAACGTAGTTGTGCGTTCTACCAACGGTTTCTTTTACCTCACTGGCCAATCGAAACTTATATTGCCATAAATTTCTGTCATTGTGAGAGTAAATCGTAACTTTACTGTAAGACGATAGTGGATTTTGTTACTGCAGATTATAATACAGTGTCAATCTCTAAAAATAATACATAAAACAATCACCTAATCTTTAAAAGCACCTGTTAAGAAAGATTTTGCTACAGTTTATCGCTTTGTTTGCTATTGTGTGTACTGTGCTATGCGCAAATATAGTTGTGTTAAAATAATAAAAAGCTCGGAGTTATAGTTATAGTTGAGATTGCGTCTGTCGATACAGATCAAGATTGGTTTTAAGATCTCGTTGTTCAGGTCGGAAATCGGCGGTGAATAATATGCAAATATCAAACCATGAATAAATTATTTGCAGGTTGTTTCGAAATGAAATGCAACGCATACGTTTATTTACTTTTACTCGACAGCTACATTCATTATTTCTGGTCCAGACTTTGTCTGAAATATTTTATCTGTGAAGAAATAATAAGAAATGTTACAACGCAATCATTTATTTACTAGAATTTATTTCTATATGTATGTATTTATAAATTGAAATTGGTGTTTAATTTATTATAAACCAACAATTTTTTTGAATAATAAGATACACATTTTTTTAAATATTAAAGTACATTTTCTATACTAAGGAGTATAACCAATCAAAAAATTTTTTCTATTTTTTTTTATATTTGTGAAGCGTAGGACATATGTATTATGGTAACAAGTAAGTATTTGAAAACATTTTGGACATCATTATTTTTTATATCGGCTTATCCATAGACTTACAAATTCAAGTTTTTTTTTGGTGCCACCATCTCCTGCCCACCGTGGACATATGTGTTGAACTTCGTATACGACTGAAAGAGGGACATAATTTAGTTAGTCTTTTTAGTTCAGTTAACATGTATGCTCTAGTTGGTTTATTTGAAATTTGTCACAGATGCGTTGCTACACCTGAGGATAGATGATCTCTTCTTGTAAAAGTACAACCGGCGAGCTAGAGCACCCTTCAGACCGGAACACAATTGCTATAAGGCAATACTACTTATCTACTAAATAAGTAAGTCAGTGGTACTTCCCCGGACGAACCATACATGGGTCTTACCACCTGCAGCTCCGTACATATCTTCAAAATATCCGTATAATTGAATATTATATAAAAGAATACCTTATCTCGGTATAATATGTAACACGGTGGGTAAGAGAGGTTGTATTGGATGTAGAAAATGTTTAAGTAAAACTATTATTACAGCTTTTTTATCAACGCATAATATTTTTACAAATTTGTGTTAGTTTGTCTGTGCTTGCGTGTGTGTTACCATGTAACTTTTGTTTTAACATTTTTCGACTGTGTGTGTTCAGAATAAGTTTCACGAAGCAAAACCAGGGTTATTGCTAGTTGAGTAAATAAATCCGAGCTACGTTAATGTAATCTTGTTATAACCACATATCTAGCTGATGTATTTGCCGTTAATTATTTATAGTTTGCTACAGATTACACGACGGTGTGACAGCGTCGGCGCTGTGGGCTGTGCTACTTGAACTTGGTCGCCAACAGTCGTGGAATGTCGAACACCTTCTAAAAAGAGTCAAGTGTGAAAGGCAACGTGTCGCTATGCGCGGCGTGCGCGCCGCCAGTGGAGCACGGCGAACAGATGCTCTAATGAACTACTGTACTAGCGAAATCCTGTGTGAATTCTTACAATACATTACATTGATGTAGAGCTATAAAAGTTGCATACTGGCATGCAATCTACGCGGGATTAAGACTTTGTGAACACGATGCTGACATCTGTAAATAAGTCAAGTTATTAATGCAAGAAAACGAGAAAATATGCCATTTCAGTAAAAACTAAAATTAAAAACTAGGTAATTTCAAAGGCTAGGACAAATGAAATGTAACAAAAGAAAGCCTCTCTGTACCTACCAATATTGATCAGTTATAAGATAGAAATTTTAATCGCACGTCGCTCTACGATAGATATAAATCTAAAAAAAAGTTATAATTTCCGACGTGTATCACTGAAAGCTATACGTCAACGTATAATTAACACATGTGATATTCCGAGTAATTATTTGTCGATGTCTTCTTCCTAGATGTAGAGCAGTGGTATGAATTAAACGCCACAGATAATGTCGCACGCTGTGAGCGGTAGGCATCTGAATCACGCGTCAATAGAAGAATGCACTTAATCTGACTCGACGTAAGCTGTTTTATGTCGTACTGATATGTTTTTGTAATGTAAGTATACCGAAGGATTTGTTTAAGTAGATACAATGTACTGGACTATATTATCGGTGTTAGGGGATACTTATAAATACAGCCATTATGGTTTACTTTTGGAATCAATATGGATCGAGCGCCTTACCTAAGGGGCTTCAACTGTATGAATCCTACCCCAACTTATTTTATTAATGCTGCACCTTACTGAGTAACGGTCGACATTACAAACGAGACTACGAGCGACTACACCTCTTGGCGAAGATCAGGCTTCTTACCACCAGCTCCTTTTAAAATCCGCCGTCGAAGACTTTTTACGGACTTTCGTCACAGTATCGGAGAGTGACGTCATATTATGGGTCTTTCGCGTCTTTTTTACCTTGCAATGAATCGGTGGTCAACAGATTTTAATAATTCCTTTTAATCATTCCTAGTGTAACAATTAGGAAACGTAAGTATTAAATCATTATGATTAGTTCCCATTGACAATAAAAACTAATTGAAACGCATTTCTGACGTAACGTTACCGTATTATAGTTGACTCAGTCCTCTAAAAGTTCTCCTTCATGATTTTCATGTTTACATTTGATACACAAGCGTCTATTCGCACTTTAGTACCTGACCTTACACCTATTATCGGGTGTCGGCGTATGGTCTTGCGGTTTGTGTATTGGATACTCTCAACCCAGTTTGGTCAAACATTTTTAGGACAATCCCATGACACGAGTATCGTGAACAGGCAAACAAATCGAAATATGTCCTTACTTGTAACTGTGGCGTAACTCGTGGTGACCTTCAAGTGAAGCTATAGGACTTTCTCGTATACTTCTCGTACTATATTATTATAATGTGGGTGACCGCTTACGTTTTAATCAGCAACGCGTCGGTGATTGTTTGTGTGAATGATGTATTAACTAAGTCATCATCGTTATCATTACAACTCAAAACTATCCCACTGCTGGGCTTGGAGCTCCTCTCACACTCTTACACTTAACTTCATTTAATTTGAGTGTATTTAGTTATTATCACTATCAACCTCTTGCCTACTTTATATTTATATATTTTGTATTCTTCTTTTTCTATATTCTTCTGCGAAGTTATAATACAATGTAATTGTAATTTTGAGGTAAGTAAGAATAACTTTATGTAACTTTTATGAGTTGGCCTCGATTAGGATGTACAATATATCAAACCAATATTGTTACTTCGTTGAAGTAGTATTGCGGTGGCGATGTAAAGCATGCATCCCTCACTCTGCACATTATCTACTGACAGCCGCTCAACATTGTCCACGTCGGGTAATGAATGTGTCATTTGTCTTAAAACAAATCTTTATGCATAGTTGTTGTCAACCAATTTACATTTATATAGTTGAAATTGGTACGTTATTTCGAAATAAGGACTAATGTACTTACAAAACCATTTGCTGGTGTTCATAGTTAGGAACGAATTCAACAAGCACTGGGAGACTTGAATTACGTTGTTTTACTGATATTTTTCTTCTGTTATTAAAATCTGCACTGGAGAAGTGTGGCGCAGTTTTCTTTTAAGGAACCAAAGCAATTATCTTGAATACAAAAGGATCTCACTTTTTTCTTCTTTTATTCTATACAAGCTGTGGCCAAGAAATCGTCCGCGTGAAATTTAACAAAAAGCGTTTAACTTAATATTGCTTTAGTGGCTTAAGTTACTCCTTATTACATCAGCTACCTATTAATAAAAGTCCCGTCAAAATCGGTCTAGCCATTCCAAAGATTAGCCAGAACAAACAGAGAGACAGATAGACAAAAATTGTAACGAAAAATATTTTGGTGTGTGTAGCGTACATGCATGTAATGAAGTGCGGTTATTTCAATATTACAAACAAACACTCCAATTTTACTTAAATGTAGTTTTTCACGTTTTATACTGAATTCTCGCATGTGAAGTTAATAATGTTTCTAAAAAAATGTAAAACTACCTACCTATTATATATTTCTAAATCTCTATAAACATGTTCATATACGCGTAAACTAAAGTGTACAATGTAAGTTTCTCTTATAAGTGAATTGTAAAATTCTCAATGGGAAATAAAATTTCTAAAACCGAAAACCGTAAGTTAGTTACGATACGCATCGGGCTGTCGTCGTGTGGTTGTGAGTTACCAGTGCAGAGCGCTAAGTACACCGATAGTGGACGATTGTAGCCAACTAGGTATATTCGCCTGGTGTTAAATTTACCTGTATCATGTGTCACACCACACCTTTATCAAATAATTAACCTTGGTCGAGCGCAGCCGTTCTGTAAATAAATTATTACTGTAACTATATTACATGCGATATTAGAACCGGTAATTGACACTTTTAGAAAACGTTTAATACTAATTTGATTGTGTGAAAATTAATGTAAATTCAGTTTTTATTTTGTAAAACCGTTACTTAAATTACCATAAAAAGTTATTATTATTATTCAACCTATTCAATTTTTCTGTAAAATACTGTTAAAAATTGTTTTTTTCGTCTAATATAAAAAAAAATACTTAGACGTATTGGGGTGGGTTAAAATACTAACCTCAATCGCAAATCGGTATACCAAAGTGTCGTAAAAGGCGACAGAAATTATTACGATTCGGTGGTAAAGCCTCAATATAAGGATTATATTATCAGTGCTATTAATCGTTAATATTATTACTGGTATTATTTATTACTTTTACGTGCAGCGTGCCTGGCTAGCTATCGCCCTCTTTCTTGAGTCAGCAGCTAAATGACTACATGAGTTCAGCTGGGAGCCTGAAAGTAGTATTAATTCTTACGCTGTTTTAGCACCTGCTGTCAAACTTTTCCACATCCACCCAGGGTCGATTGGTAGACAATGTCATGAGGCATTAACTTTGGACTTTGTCTATCTTTACATTTAAGAGGTGACATAAATATAAATTAAAAAAAAATAATTAAGACAGTTCTTTCTTATTCCTTTTTCATTGGCCAACAATGTATCGGTAATGTCTTTAGTGTTGCTAATTTTTCCATCAGTGTTTCCATGAGTTCTACATAAAACATATGGCCTATTGAAAAATATGACACGCGCAGCGTACGGTTCCGGATTAATCATTTGTGCTACCAGGGCACATATGAAGCGTTCTCAACGTATGGCAGATTAGCCAGCTCTGTTCCGTGTATGGTTGCCAAGAAAGCGTTCTATGCTACATTATTTCTATAAGTCGTCTAGAAATCAACAGTCATAGAATCAAGTAAATTCTGAAATTTTTAATACTTTTACGTACATGTAAACAATACTTGTACATATTGGTTCTCTCGATTGTTACTTTTAACAAGGATTTTGCATTTTTCACATAACTTTATTTGTTTTTTACTTGTAACTATTCTCCAAGAAACAGACAGATTGAGGTGAAATCGTGACGGTTGATAGATTAATGTGTGTAGTTTATAAATAATGAGTGATCATTAAAAATATATAAAGCATTTCCAACTTTGCGAGCTTAGATTTTACGCTCATGTCGCAGTCATTAACATCCATTCCGTCTTGTCCATTACTGATGCCTGATGCGTGTACTTTATCAGTTAAATAAAAGCTGATTTACCGTAACTTGATAGAATTGGTAAAAGAACTAGTCTTACCAAATTGAAGGTATCTCTAATCAACTCTAATAAGCAGGTACATTCACTCTTCGGTATCTGCTACACTTATAACTTTATTAATACCATACTTTGTTATTGAGGTACATTTTTTATATATTTTTTTGGTGGAAATACTGGCTAGTTAGCCATGGAATCAGTTTAGATAGTCTTATTTTTGTTAACTGCATACCATTAATCTCAAAAAGCCACGTTGAGCTGACTTCCTTTGCGTCTTACGACACCCTGGTCTGATGGCATGTGGCCAGGATCAGTATTCTAGACATATAATTATTTTTATGGATATAATTTACTATTAGCAATCTGTAGCAGCTGGGCAACTTGTTATTTCCATATTATTCATGGATACCTTCTACTTAAAGTATGATGTCAATGTAATGTGTTTTACTTCACCTATAAATTCAAAGCTATTACCCTAATAAGCATCTCCTTGAAGTAGTAAAATCCGTCAAAGGGGCTCATAACAATTACAATATGTTGCTTACACCTTCCGAGCCTTATAAGGCGAACAATTTGAGAATCATTCTAATAAATCTGTCTATAAAGTATGCCCGACATCTTCTGAAATATATACCATTAAAATGGTTGCAGGTAAGCACCGTTATCACGCATAACACCATTTGTAGGTTGTAATAAAAATGCTTTATAAGGCTTCTGTGCAATATCATATTCTACATTCATCACACGCTAAAGTCTTTAAACGAGCATAGCTCGGGCGTTGCGTCAAATGTTACATACGTAGATAATTTACTACTCGCGTGTTTACGAAACTAACGAAATTTGTTAATGAAACTATAATTAATATTACACATCATTTTAAAGTAAAAATACTTTGCTAGGGTATAGAAAAAATACCAGCCAAGTTCGTGTCGCGCTACGAGTGTAGGGTTCCGTAATTTTGAGTTTGTCTCCTATTACTCGGTAATTTACAAACCTTAAGCAACCGTGTTGTTGTTTTCATTTAAAATTCCCTTTGTCATTGTGATAAGTATGTGTACCCATACCAAATTACAGCTTTCTAGTATTAACAGTCTATGTGCTATGCTGCGGCCAGATGGACAGACGGACAAGTTGGATCTACTCGTATAAGAGTTCTAATTTGACTTCGGAATATTAAAAACAATTGAACAAAGGAAATGTTTTGAAGCGATCCAGAACAAATAGATTGTAAAAACAGTCATAGATATTTAGAGTTTATATAATGATTATAGATTAAGATATGAACGAACGATGAAATATAATTGATTACATAATAAAATATTTTGTATTTTTTGTGATAAGTGCTATAATTTTTCTTGTATTTTAGGCATGGCTAAGAAATAAAAAAAAATTGATTAGGTTTTGATTTTTTTTTTTATTATTTTAGATTTGTTTTTCTTATGTAGATATCATTTAAGATTTGCGTTAATTCACATTACTATGAATATGTTAAATGGTGTATCCTTTATTGAAAATTCAATTAATTAAGCAGGATGGACTTGTGGCATTATTAAAAATTACCAAAAGACAAAAAATTATTCACTTGGAAAAATCTTTTATCATAAATTCTTACATTGAATATGTACAGTGCGTATAAAAGGTAAAAATGATATTCAACATTCTGCCAAATCATTGCTCTGTATTGGTTTATTCGAAGATCTCATGCAGCTAACCTACACAAGTCCAGCTACGAACAGTTAAGAGCACTTGTTGACATTGTACCGTTCGTATTTAGGATTATACACCGAGTTATGGGCAATATAAACTTCCATAATTTAAGTGTATAAAATATATTATTTAGGAAAAGGTGTACTTAATCGCTGCTACCACGACCGGGATATGCTATGCTTAAATGTCATGTTTAAGTTTGTTGAGAGTTACCTGTTATAACGGAGTTCATAAATTATGATGTTTTACGAATCTTTGCTTAGAGCTTTTAGTTCGAGGACCCCTTTCATTAACTAGGCTCTTATGTCCAAGTCACTCGCGACACAGATTATGGTTTGGCGGGAACGATTTTACATGAATAGTTGACAAAGAAGCAGACAAATTACTAGATGGTAATGTTAGTGTCTCCTTTCATCTTACCGCCGGCTTTTGTTTTTTTTACGACCCACTGGACTGCGGGCATGAGATTCGGGTCAACATTTTAAGCCGTCGCAATATAGAATAAAAATCATCCTATTACAATTATGAAAAAAAATGATTGAATTCAATCTTTAAAATCGTAAACAAATTCTATGAACTTAAATTTAAGACTGAAAGTAAAAACATTTCTTAATATATTCATGATATGAATCTTTATCACCCGCAAGCGCGATTCGGACGGCATCGATTTTTTATTATGATCATACGTTGTATTGACATTGTCTCGACATAGGACGTTCTTAAATAAACCTTGCGATAAATTCGACGTGTTCTTGTTGTGATATTTAAACTACAATGCAATGTCTACCTGTTCGCATTAGCGTATCAACTTTCAATCAGAATGAGGCCAAAGAACTTTATTACTCATCTCGAATTCTTTATCTCGTGGTGCATTGAAACAAACTAGTTTAATTTTTATACAGTTTTTAAAGGATTAAGTGATTTTTCTTGTAAACATAATATATATATTTTATAAAATTACTCGTAAATCTAGAACATTATATAAATTTCGAAAACATATATCCGAAAATCCCCGATATATCTTAGGTTTTAAAATAGGTAGTAAAAGTGTGTAGGTGTGGAATTTATCCACAAAAGTTTATCCTGAAGAAGATAAAAAATAGAAGGTAAAAGCTTGTTATTTATACTATAATTGTCAAAATGACTACAAGTCTAAATAGTATTGGTTTTTCAATACTTAGTACTGTAAATTCACTCACAGTAATAATATTAAGTTATTGAAACAATGTGTGAAACCCTGGAGTGTTGACGTTTGAACGAAGCGTTCCTTATTCGTCGTGGTAATATATTATTAACTTTACATACTAACAAAAACTATTCATCACAACCCATAACTGTTCCACTGCTGGGCTCGGGTCGCCTCTCAAAATGTGAGGGGTACAGACCATTACGCTGGCCAAGTGCGGATTGGCAGGAAACAAAATCTATATCAATTGATATTTAGAAATTTCGAAACAGTGTCGGTAACCTTAAGAAGTGAAACATAAAGTGCACATCAGTCAGATAAGATCAAATGAGATTGATATCTATTTATTAATACTTTTATGCATAGTAACTATGATATAATTAGTAGAATAGTATTTTAGAGAAAACATTATACAATATTTTAAGCTTTATTGTTTTCATAAACGCAATGGTAACCTTGGCTATAACATTGATATTTCGTTTGTCTGTATTCCTCCATTACGCATATCTTCGTGTAGATAAGATAAAGAATCAGATAAGGGCGTGTCCACTGTTAAATGTTGAGGAGCATGTGGTATTTTGTCCAGCAAGTCAGTGTTACATAAAATGGCCTTCACTTAAATGGCAAATAGGTGCGAGCTCTGAGGATAATATAATAGTCATTAATTATATAGAATACATTAATTATTTTATAGTTATACTCTTTAATGGTGCTTACAGTAGTATTAAATTATAAAATTTGTTATAGTCACTAGTTTTAACCATAAATTAGTGTCAATAATTATATTATAAACGATACTCAGATCGTGCATTAGCACTCTAAATATTCAATTAACATATTAATGTTACACTTAAAGACAAGAACATCAAATTTTAACTTCGTTGGGAATCGAACCTAGGACTCTTTGAATGGTAGGCAGGTATGGTGACCAATGCGCGTAACGGATGGTCGTACGTCGTTCAGGAAGGTGCACTGCGAATTTTGTTTGGATTAAACGATGGATTGACGAATGGAAACATTTAAGAAC
>DWPA01002115.1:0-16506 GCA_018251375.1 Calpodes ethlius
GTCCAACTTCCCTCTGGGATCTCTGCACGTCCTGCTGCTTGTCGACAACCTTCCACCCACTGAGAAGATAATGCAATAAATAAACAATAACACACTCATGCCCCCGCAGTAGAATTCTCTGTGTCGCGGATGGCATGGATAACACAAATAACACTCTACTAACACCCATGAGAACAAATATTTATCTGCCACAGAAATATCTGCCCCTGCCGGGAATCGAGCCCAGGACCCCTTGCTTAGCAGGCAGGGTTATTACCAACTAGGCTACGGCTAATGTCGTTATGGGCTCCATTTATTCTTGAGCCCAAGTCTTCTATCTGCAGTGGGCCTTACTAATCAAAGAAGTAGGTATAGGCTCTTTCCTGTTTTATATCTAAAGCGAATATTCAGAAAATTGTCAGGACAGTACGTAGAACTCACGAGGCATATAGGTTTCCTTAAAAACCTATTTTTTTCATTTTCTTCACTGAAGCAAATGACAATTTATATAACTTTATATGCATACTCCCTAAAGGAAATAAAAAAAATTGCTTTACCTCCTTTTTTGACATAATATACATGTAAATCTATACCTTGTCTGACCATGACAGAACTGTAAGGATTGTGATTTGACTACGAAACCCTAAGAAAAGGCAAAACAACCTAGCAGTGTCCATATAACAAACTAACGCAACTCACCTCTTCAATAGCCTTGACAATTTCAGCCATTGGTTTGTCGCTCTTCAGCGCTGCATCCAATTTGTCATCTCTTGCCTTCTGAAGTTTAGCAGCCTGAACCTTGAGAGCATATTCGACAGGATCTGCTTTGATGCAACGTTTCTCCTCCTGCAGCAGTCGTAAGGTCTCGTACATGCGAGTGAGCTGCACGTCAGTTATACGATCACACGGAGCGATAGCGTGGCCGTTCTCCAGCTCATAGTCGCTTTCGTATTTTGCGATGTTCTTCTTCAAGACGCCAATCTATAATAAGAGTTAAACGCGTTTAACTTCCCCTCGAATTTGTCACAAAAAACAGAGAAAACAACTTTTATGCAATACTACAATTTTATTCGTTATAGATTATTATTTTTCAGCTAATTGAATCATGAGCTAATATTATAGGAATAATTGTTTATTTTCTTTGTTTAGTTTTAACATTTATTAATGAATTATGTACACGTTTAGAACAGGTCTATTTTTCGTCAGAATCAATTGTCATATATTTTTTTGGATAACCATATTTCTCCAATATACCTACTTGTACTTTTGTGTTTATTTGTTAATAAATATATGAAGTGTAAATGGCAAATAAGTTCACCTAAATAGCTTTTAAAATGAGAGAAAATATGGTGATATATGTATATATATATTTGACCCCTATTCATTCACTAAGGTGAATTAAAAGTTTACCTTTTTATTGATTTTTTCCAACCGTCGGTCAGGGCTGGGTTGCGCCCGACGGGGTGGCACGTTGCGTTCGTCCAGACGAGCTTGCATCGCCTCCTCATGTCGTTCGCCCACATGAGATTCCTCTTCCTCGCACACTATAAAACAAAAATGTCTTTAAGTATTGACCAACGAGAAATCAAGTTTTTCAATTGTAAGAGATCAACATAAGTATTAATATTTTACTGGTTAAAAGATCACCATCAATATATTGGTGTCGCGAGTGAGTTGTGATACCATGAGCCACTAAAAGCAACAGCTAGAATACATAAGACCTATTAAAATACGTAATTTTTGACGTATTTTTTTAAATCCCGAAATTTGAAAGCAAAATTAAAATATATTGATTGAAATCTGGCTGACTATTGTTGCTTGGACCAAATTGGTCAACAACGCTTTGGAGTATAAGTGTATGGTATATGGAATTATTATCCATAATTATACTCATTCATGTCTTGTTCTTCTCTTCTATGCTTACTAACTCAAATGGAAACTATTAACTGACCTTCCGGCTGTTGTTGCACCACATATTCGAAGTGTGGTGGAGTTCCGCAGCGATGGTCTTCAGAATTGGAGAAGTGTTCGATCTCCTTGGGGTGTCGTGGCAGCCTAGTGGGGGCTCGGCGCCGTTTGCCTCCTAGCTGTGGCCGCCTAGCACGCGACAACCTCTCAGCTCGACGCTCCGACTGAAAAAAAAATAACCAAAACTATTATGTTAAGAGCTTACAGAATTTATGTACTATGTCACGTGGGTTTACTTCATATTTTCTGCGATTCTGTATGAATATTAAGGTTTTGAACTATTCGGATTAAAATTTAGGAGTAAGCGAACAATGAGAAAGAGAAAAATTTCTCCTTCTATTATCATTTATCTGGATAAAAAACCATTAGAGGCTGATTATCTATTGAGAATTGTATAGAAGGTAAATCATATACATATAAAACTTTATTGACGAAATCATTAAGATGATAATATAAACCTCAAGTCGGTTATAGTCTTGTAGACGAGAGGGGGGCTGCGGGGGCGGTTGGCGCTCTTCGCTGTGCGGGCGCCGTTCCTTCCTCTCGTGCGCGCAGCCGGAGTCGCGACGTTCGCGCCGCTTGCGGGCCTCTCGCTCGCACTCGGGCGCTGCCATATCTTCTGTCTCCCTCTCGCGGTCCCGCTCGCTCGAGCACTGCGCACGCCACCCGAGCCCAGATATTACAATCTGACGCTCGCTCGAGCACTCTGACTCGTTCCCGAAACCCTAACATGTTTATAGTTCGAATGTTAATGTATTATGTTTGTTACGTGTCGAGTGTAAGGCCTCGTCCACGACAGAGCTATAAAACGATGAAGTTTTGATATTTGTATACTACAAAGTCACACAATTTTACCGCAAGTAACAAAACTGTTTGGAATTTAATAGTTCCAATATCTACGAACGTGGGCTGGTATAATCTCTCGTGAACGATGCACCTCATAGATAATGTTGTATGCCACAGTTGATCGTGAAGATATGGAAAAGCTTTGATGTTTGCAATGTTCGATTTCGTGAATGTACCGTGAACGATGCCAAATAAAAGGTGTACGTAATTTGTATTGTACATATGTACACGACAGGCAACTTTAAATTCGATAAAGATATACATATTCGTCGCTGGTAAGCAATATTCTATGTTGCCAAAACTATTTCTGGTAAAGCTTCGCCACACTTTCTACGATTTCTGAGTAGGTAAGTACTACCTATTGTTCTTCCTATATATTTGTATTAAAGTCACCGGAAAAGCTATGAAAATAATTAAAAATTAAATTTTTAAATAATTTAGTATACACTAAGAATCATTATTAAAATAAATAACTTCAAAAACAAGAAATCTAGGAATCAAAAATTTTTTAAACTTTTCCGAAAACTTTAATGCAGCAAAGCTAAAGCTAGAATTTAATAATTTAAAATTTAAAAATATTAGTCTTTAAACCACTACATAATTAGAGGTACTTATATAAAAGAAAATTGTACTAATTGTGTGTCACCCATCGCCTACAACTTTTCAAAAGTACCTGATGGATTTCCAATAGTACCATGATTGCTTCACACTAAATTCTAGACTTGTAACTAATTCCCCGAATTTCCAAAAGATTTCGGCCCAAAGGTGACTCTGAAATTAAACCAGGTCTGCTTCTAAATTTGTCCTTTACTTGACGATAATTGTATTACGGTTGTAATAGGAAAGGGGAGTTTTCCCTACTTTATAAATCATTTAAAATTTAGACGATGTAAAAATCATATTACAGATAATTAATCTATAACTCTAACTAAATGAGCCTAATGACCTCTCTAGACAGATCACTATCAATTCGTGACGCGAGGCCCAACAGCAACTGTCCAAAAACTGTTCATTCATTTAGGTAGGTCAGGGTGCATTCCCATATTTCTAACAACTTTCTCATAAAACTATTAAATAACTGTTACTCTAATTGAATAATAATGCCTGCAATATAAATATTTTGTTTTTATATAGCTCGTATCTTGTAGTGGCCGCGACGGAATTATGCAACACATATACTTTGCAGAGCTTCACTTAGGCAACATACCACTGTCTCGTATACACACTACGTATACACTGGTTTATTAGTTTAACCTCCGTAGACATTGATAATAAACAATTTTAATGCAACATTTTGTACGGAATTTTACGTAGAATTAGATGAAATCGTAAGTTACTTTTCTACTTACAATGCAATATCTCGCAGCGTTTGCGATCGAGTCCAAGATTCTGGAAATGTTTTCCCGGGCGCGACTGGCCAGGGTCACGCTCTTTAAGCCCGGTCGTGGGCAAACCCCGGCAATCCACAATTAAACACTAGTTAACCGGGCTATTGCTTTATCCTTTGATATAAAACAAAATGAACGAAATAAAACGAAACGGCGGTGCGTCCTCGCGCGCCGTTTTGACGGAAGGATAAATACTAGACTAGGCGATGCCTACTGATTTTATGTACATTTATTTGATGATATCACTCCTTTGCACCGACATATCTCGATCCCGGCACATATTGGTACGGCACCGAAAGTCTATATAGTGATATGCGATGCTTAAAAAGTTACGGTTGCTTCAAAAAGTGCGTGGACACCAGTCTGTAATTTAGCATTGATAGATCGACTGTCGTTGGTAGGACACCTAGCTTTTATTGCTTGAGGTATGACTTTATAGCAATCATTTTCAGTATCCAGATGTATTTGCAAGAGATAAAAAGTTACGAGCGTTCAATTGTCTTCAGTCATTTTTAGTTGTATTCACTTGTATCACTGAGCTAATAATCACTTTTGAAACTTTTCAAGTTTGAGACGATACGACACCTGAAACAGAAAAAAATATTATTGATTAAAGTATTGTGATTTGGTAACTTATAACAAATAAAACTTATAGACTTCTATCTATATGTATATCTATCAGCCCTTGAAGGTCCACTGCTGGACATAGGCCTCGTCTAATTTGCGCCACTCAAACCGGTCCTTTCAAATCAACCGGATACCTCTCAGTTTCAGTCAGTCAGTCTTATTCAGGTAATAATATAATTGATCAACTTAATATCGGTGAATCTGCTCAAAAACTCTAATATTAATGCATGAAGTGTCGCAGCAGTATGATGATGTAAGAATTAGAATAGATTCTGTAGACAGTTCTTATTAAATAAGTCGTTGAAGCGTGTAACATAATGAGCTTTAAAGAGACCGTCTACTGAGTGACATAAATATTAAAGAAGTTATTAACATATACTTGCACAATACAACGATAAAATGATTACGTAATAAAGTTGGAAGTGAAGAATTCTAGGTCACATCATGACATTTTATTAACTCTATAACCATATGAAATTTCAAATTAAGAACAATATTTCAAATGGAAGATTAATTATGGTTACGTGTTGATTAATTAATTAAAATATTTTCTACAGGTTAACGAACAATATTATTGTTGCGTTATGTACACATTATGAGTTGGTAAATATTTGTTAACCTTGCGCCATAAGACTGATAAGTTCTGACGTTTGTACACAAAGCGGGCCAGTTGATCACGCCTTGGCTACAAGATTTGGCTGATATTCAAGGTCCGTGTCGTTACGCCAAATATATGCAAATTTTACACGAATTCTTTAATATATTTGGCGATGGGAACATTAATAGTGTAGCTTTTATGTTAAAGAATAGAATAGGAACAACTTTGCTGCTTTTTCGTTTTGTTTAGTAAAAGCTTAAGAAAATTTTAATTCGACAGCTTTTAAATCAACATTCAATTGGACGTAGTTATCCAAAATAGATCCAACCACAAAAACTAGGTTTTAAAAAAATAGGCCTTTTAGTAAAATTTATATATTAAAATAACGAGATTATATCTTGTTTTTAACTTCCATTTAAATATTTCATTAGAAAAAACGTACCATACAGCTTGAATATGTTTTGCATATAGCAGAGTTGATGTGGAAATGCCATTTGTGGTATAACTAAAAAATGGTTTCTGTGATCCATTTTGCATAACTACGTCCAATTATAAATGCAACAAGCTTCTATCAATTAATCTTTTAATTAAATAATTACATCGTATCTTTTAATGAATGAGAATTTGAAAAGTTTTCTTTAATCATAGTCTACTATTGTTTGTAACGTGATATCTGCAGCTTTGATATATAACTAAGATTTCGTCTGCATTTCATAATAGCAAGTTCATGTTTTTGTCATGACGCCAAGAATACTGTACCTACCGACAAAGTAGGACACTGGAACTACGCCGCTAAACATTCAATCTATACCAGAAATCGAGTAGGTACTCTGGCGCCAGAATCTGTTTATATATTATAGACAAGCTGTACCCGCAACTTCGTCCGCGTAGAATGTAACAAAAAGTGTTTTACTTTATTTTGTTTTAGTAGCCTAGGTTATTCCTTATTACATCAGCTACCTGCCTATAAATGTCCCGTCACAATTGGTTTAGCTATTTTAGAGATTAGGCAGAACAAACATACAGACAGATAGACAAAAATTGACAAAAATGTATAATCATATGTATGAAGTAAAAAGCGATTATTGTAATATTACAAACAGACACTCCAATTTCATTTATATGTATATATAGAGATTAAATAGAACGTGCTTCAATTGACATATTTACATTATTCATAACCTTTAAGTAGGACTGAAATATCAAATTGCGCAAAAGTATCAATTTCAATAAAAAGCATATCATGCGAATACGATTCAATATTTTGATAGGAACATATTTGCACTTGTACTTGAAGAATAATGATTACCATTATTAACTTAGATGTTATTAACTTAGCCGACTGTTGATAGGTTTAATTTCTACCTCGGTCAAGAGGATTAGGAACGTTGGTACTAATACTAAATAAGGCTTCTCTGGACATGTGCTCGACTTAAGTCTGCTATCTGTCCAACCATACAAGTTTATCACAGAATAAACGAGAAACCAGATAAAGATAATGTCTGCTACCGTGTCGGACATGGCTTCTTACCAAGAAATATTTATTGAAACACCCTATTTTGCCAACTTTGGAAAGGCCTTTGCAATGAAAAGGTGGAACTCAAAATTTTCATTTTTACATGTTTTCATCTATGTTACATTAAAAAGCTAGTCTTTAGCTCATTGCGAAAAAGTAAAATAGATTACAAAATTAAAAACTTAAAGCGTATTAATAAAAATATGCTACAATAAAAAAAATTAAAGTGATATATATCATGATGATGATCATTGACGACAACAAAATTTAAAACAAAAACATAATCAAATTTATTGCAAACTCTAACGTGGACAAAGGACTGGAAATAACGACTAGCAGACGTAGATGAAAGGAAGAGGAGAAAAGGAAGAGAGAAAGAATGAAATACTATGTGCAAGAATAGATTATTAAAATGCAAAGAAGACCATAACATTTTAGATTGTTTGATAGCAACCTTTTAAACTTTTACTTTTTCAAAAAAAATATTGAATATTTACTTGTTTTAGCTTAAAATAAAAATTTGTTGATCTAGAAAATTTCAATAATTATTTGATTTGTAGCTTAAAATCGAGGAATTTGTCAATCCTTAAAATAAACTGATTGAATGTCAGGCTATATTAATTCTTAAACTTCTAAATGTTTTTGACAGTAACATTTTATTATGAGACAGTTAGTTGGTTTATTTTTACAGATTTACATTACAAGAAATTCACATGAACACAAATAACTACGTTAAAAATGTATTGTTTTATTTTGTGTAACAGTAGCAAACAAGCTCAAATAGTAAAATTAAATCGTATTGTAAATAAAACAAGACCCAAAGTTGCTTGTTCAACGAAAAACTCTTACGTAACAAAGGCTTTGAACAAGTTCCGACTCGTAGGCACTCGTAGCATCGTAGAGCGTCTACGAGACACGCACTTATACTCTACTACGTTGTGTTTGTGCAGACTATTTTCCAAAAAGAAATATGACAGCCGCTAAAAGTCGCGGGCGTCTACCTCTACAGATAAGAAAGAAAGTAAGTACTAGCTCTCGAGCCTTCAGCTGGAACACGGCGAGTCGTTAGGCAACTGGCTCTAGCAAATTTTTTACATAAAATACTTTTTGGATCATTCCACGGTCTCTTGTTTTCAAGGTTACACAGCGGAATATCCTATTATTTTTCTGTTAAGTTATAGTGGTGAGTTTTAACTTATGATTGTTTATAGTACAGGTCCGTAACAAGGATGACAAAAGCATTATTTATGATTCAATCTGATTATTTAGCATCATGCCCCTTAGCTTCCCCCCGCCATTGCCACAACATACATTACAATTTTGCGATTAAAAATATAAAAAAAGTCGTTCCGACATTAATTTTACAACTTTTTCATTAATATGTAGTTTAAATTCTTAGTCATATTCTCAATAAAAAGCTTGTCAATTTCTTTCTATCAATGGTTACTAGGCAATGCTTAGACACTTCCTTTAATTTTGCTGAAATATACGTCGTAATGGATCATTCTACAGAAATTACATGTTCTTTTGCTGTAAAATGTAGCCTATAGTACCCGTCGTCCGCCCAACTATCTCCAAACACACTTTCGCATTCATAATATTAGTATAGATTTTGAAATATGACGTCCCAAAATTTAGGATCCCTTTCAACCCTTGTCACACTTCGTTGACACACCCCCTCCGCTTTTGACGTATGATGTAATTTATGGATGATCCCTTACGCGTTAATTACTAAACTTGGCTGATCACTTCTATACACTTCGGAGCAAATCTCTAAACTTAGAATTAACAACTACGTGTGATATATTCATGTATTAGTAACTTCACGCAAAACACAGTATCGCTATCCCTAGAATAGGTACTACACAATTTATTACGAAAATTTAGGGCAAAAATACGGGAACTAAAAGCCTCGCTTATATGTAAAGATATTTCAACCCACGTACTAGCGTTAGATGTAATATCTAGTACTAGACGTGACCAGTTGAAGTCATAGAGGGTGAATTATGTAAGTTGTGTCTACGTGAGAAGTAATCCGAAACCACGGCACCCGTTTGAAAAAATATTTCTCTTCTTGAAATGTACAAGTGTTTCGGACGGATATAACTTATAATATTTTTCGTTTACTAAACAATTTAGTTATTTTGAAGTAATCAGAAAATAGAACAACAGTACGTCTAATATAATAATAATAATTATAGTAACAATCAAATGACGCAACATTGCAAGTAGCTATGATAATATAATATATTACAAGACATAATCCAAAGAAATTTCTGAGCAATGCTCTTTTTTATGCTATTAAATGGCTCACCAGTTGAATACGATGTGGGTGGCGTAGACCCTCTCATTCATCATTTACATAAATCTTACATAATATCCACTGATGACAAGAAGCGAGATGAAAATATAAAATAAAACACATAAACTTAATACCGAAAATGATATTGGCATAATCTGTTGTATTATGTGACTCACATTAATCTAATGTAAATTTTCTCTGCTCTATAACTTTTCACTGAAATAAAGTCATGAGCAAACTAAATAGTTTGTATGAAATATATAAAAAATAATGTTTATCTGTATGTCCTTTATGGAATCCTAAACTATGTATTTAATCATGTGATGATCTTTAGCAAAGTTGTTGTGTATGAGCCCGCGAAGGTTTCTAAGTTGGTACGACCAATTTTCGACAGGTGGCGCCACTGTCATTTCAATGAATTACACATATTGCCATGGCAGTTTGTGATGGCGTAGCAACGCGCGCAGGGTACAGCTAGTGAAAGATAAATATCTTTCATAACGAAAGTATATAAAAAAGCTTTCAGAATCAATGATGTTTGACACAAAAATAAAAACGCTTCCACTGATTTTAGAGAGAATATTTCACAGTATTTGAAACGCTGTCACATGACGATATTCAAATGGCAATTTTTACGATTGATATCCGACATTAATATATAACTTGAAGAGCTAACAAATGGATTTCCTACTTCTTCCTTGGTTATCAACATGTAACATGCCTAGTGCTATAAGCGTACAAGGTTTGTCCGTCATAAAAAAATATTACAATGACTAAGTCGCTACAAAGTCACTTTTCCATATTCTGTTTTCAAATATATCTTTAGTGCATCACGTAATATATCTCTTCCAATAAACCTTTTGACATTGAACTCAATAGCTTTTATTATCTATTATTACTTTTTAATTAAGGTTCTTTGTTGAAGAAGAGCTCTTATGAGTAGAAAAGATACGTATAGACATACTAATTAATAGCATACAAACATGCAATGAAACAGTTAGTACATACGAGCATGTATATATATTTCACTAAAATAATCATGCTCATAAATCGATCACTGTTCGATTTTCGAACATGCTACCTGAGGCGCGGGTGGAAGGGGGAGAGTTTTGAATACGTATGCCGATTTATACATGTATACATGTGTGCTAAAATTATGCTTATAAGTGCGTGTGCGCACTCGTGCGGGCTCATTAGCATACTTATTAGTAGCATGTCTATCTCCACCTTAAATAATATTAAATTTATGTTTTATCCTTTTCATCTTATCTTTCATCATTGCTAATGAACAATTGAAATTATAATCAATGTTCTACGAAATCTACAATATTGTGAAATAAATTATATTAACCAAATACTTAAAAATTAAATGACATGTCAATTGAAAAATTATAGAGCAAATATATACAACTATCCTTTACCGATATTATAGAAAATATTGATATAGAAATTTTGATAAAAACTCCTATTTTGGTTTCATTCATACATATACATTTACCACAATATAACAGGAAAGCTTAAGTTCTCAAAGGTTAAATTAAATTTAGATTTACTCCAGAACCTAATTGTAATTGACCCTGTGAGTCGGGTTCGATTTTCTGGCCGAAGTCATTACTACGCATATTCAGAAGTCCGATCTCTGGTCGCATAATTGTAGTATTTCACTAGTGTTTTCACTGCAACACAGGCTATATATGTGAGCTTACTTATTACAGTCATTTCCCTTAATTTTAATACCATTATAACAAAAATAACTGCTCTACTTATTTATAATAGTAGTAATCAACTCTGAGTTCGACGTCTTATTTAATTATTATTCAACTACAAGCCTTGAAAGTAGTAATTGCTAACTGAAATGGCGTAGGTATATTTTAACGAAACTCCCGAACAACCCCGAGCCATTCATAGGTATACCGTGAAAATAAATCGCGAATATTATTATGTAGATTAAGTCACCGACAGACAGTAACCTTGGGGTTCGTTCCATGTCATCAAAGATACTCTTATCTCGATTGAATTCATTAGCTGAAATGAAACATACATAAATAGGAATCGAAGGTCACATTATTTTAAATGAACACAAGTTACGTAATTCAATGTGTAACAAAGGTTAAGTCTGGAATCAGTTTACGGAGCTCGCGAAGTAGTTGATGGGGCTTGGAGCGCTTTGCTCCACGCTGCTCCAGATAATACGGTACTAGTAAAAAATTACCAACTCAATTATTGTAATATTTTATTTCCAACAAAGGCTTTTGATATTGTTAAATTGTTGCTCCTGTCTAAAAGTCAACAAATAAACTTTCGGTTTAATGTTTTCTCCCAAGCACGGAAGGGGTTAAAAAAAATCATTATATACATCCAACCCTCACCGCGACCGCAGTAGCTAAGCTCGATTGATCATTACATGCGCCGCCGGGCTATAAGCGCATCGGGACTACAAATGAAAAAGTTTTACGTAAATATTTTCTTTGCGTAAAATTATCTTTATCTTTATGTGTTCCAGTGACATTCGGATGGTGATTGTAGCATTTGACCCGGTTTCGAGCGGGTTCATCGCACCGGGGAACCGGCCGGTGGGCGTGGCTTGGATGATGGAAGGGCTAAGATCAATGGATTATGTCTTCCTGTTATCAATTACTCATCATCGCTGTTTTATAATAAAAAAACAGTTCTTACGTTGGGGAACATACATTTGTACACTGAGAAAACTCTACACCGTGTGTTAGAAGCTTCTAGATCTAGATAGTAAACGCAGAATGTTTACGTAACAATAACTAACTACATAATAAAAATATGTATAAATAAACCACATTTTTAATAATATAATCTAAAATAGTAATATAAATTGTACAATAAATTTGAAAGAAAATTTTAAATTTTGATGATATGTCACAATTTTAATTACCAGAAATATTTATACCAAATTAAAAAAAAAAAAACTCATTACCATAATACAAACCGTCGATTTGCATAATGCAAGCAATTATTGACATACAGTTAGATATTTATGATTTAAAACATAACATTATAATAATAGTACTATAATGAAAATCGAAATACGTAAAACCGTCAAAATAACCGCAAACATAAAAGAAAAATTAGTGCCGTATTACGCTATGTTATAGCCACAAAAACGTCCTTGGAACTGGAGGCTTTCATCTCGACAGAATCTCGTATACTCACTCACTATCAATAGCTACGTGCAACCCGAAAAATATTTATAAAATACATCTAGACTTACCGCAACCGGCGATCGTGATTAGAATTCAAATACAAGTACACACATAAACAAGGAAGTAATCAAATAGATCATAGAATGGCGTCGCAGCTCAAAATGGCGGCGTGACGTCCGGTCGCGAGCGTCTTGCGGGAGTCACTGAAGGGAGGTTGGGCGTTGTTGCTGGTAAAGGGAAGTTGGTTAGTTTGGTATCGATAAATTTTATTATATGTGGGATATTTTCAGTTAAGTTCCGGTTTTATTAGTAGAGTGACTAAACAATATTTACATTGAAAGCTAGAGTTATTTATTTTTAACTGACCTACTAGTGATCTGAAAAGTAATTGCTTATCTAAATAGAAAATGAATCTACGCTGGTACACGTGTAACTTACTTTCGGCTCGATACAGTAAAAATGCATATATTCTAAATCTTTATTTCCAATATTTTTATACTTACTGGTAATATTGATAACATTGATGGTAGTATTAATGTTCATGGGTAACGATGGTCATTTACTATCAGATGGCTCGTCTGCGCTTTGGTCGATTATTAACATAAAAAAAAAACTATTCGATTTTAATATATATATTTTGCAAGATGATTTTGTATTTTGTTGAGTAATATACTTAAGTGTTTATATATAATCGTTTATTTGTGTTTAATGACATTGTAACTTCTGAAAAAGTATTCGATTAATGAAGTATACAATGCATCGAGACAATGTTTCATATCTTCTCAATCGACCTCCTGACTAAAATACAACAGATTATCATAACTATGCATCTTACCCTATAACACAAAATAAAATAAACAGAAAATATAAATATCGACATTAGCCACCACATCACTAGCGATGTAAACATGTAGTTTAGCTCTGTAGGCGAAGCTAGAGCTTTTCCGATACACAGCCGTTTCAGATCGAACGTCGCTGCATTTATATCACTCTACCAAATTAAACCTTTCAAATGAACAGCTGCTGCGGTTCATAGTGATCGACGAACGCACGAACGATTCCCTCTGTTGTAATAAACACGTTGATGATTTATCGATGAAATGATTATTGATGATGGACTGAGCAGTAGTTAGTAATTAAATAGATATCAGGGTTCAAATCGATTTATTGCTACAGGCAAATGATTTTGTTTGAGTTTAACTTATGTTTTTAACATTTTTGTATTGTGGAGTTGTCTGCCTGGTTGGTTGAAGATGTAAGACCGTAAATAAGTCAACTTAGTGTGTTATATATTTATTAGCTCCCTAGCCAGCTATAAGTAAATATACCCAGTATTTATATAATAAGTATAGACGTGTGAGACACGTAGTGTCTCTTGTGGCGGTGACAAAATGCTTGAGAATCACAAGTCTTAAATATCCTATATATTACCATTCACTGTCATACTATTTAAATACCATACCATATACGTATTTAAATAGCTGACAAACAAGTAGATACGTCACCTGATGGTAATTGGTCAAAATTAGCTATAAACACTAATAATATTCAAAGGCATCACTGACGTGTTTCCGGCCGAGATAGAAAACAGAAGAAAAAATAGTGGTGGGGTCAAGCAAATGTATTCCGTGAACGTGAACGTAATATCAATTAATCATCCTTATATAATCATTATTAGGGGAGTCCTATGTCCAGTAGTAGACCTTCAAAGCTGATAGATAGATATATTATCACTAATCATTAGTAAACCAAAAGTATTACTGTAATGTTGCTGGACGAAAAGAAAATGGTAGACAAGCGTTTTATTTTTTAACAACTTTCGCTTGATGTAGTAAAGAGGGTACTATTAATACCGCCGAAATACCACCGATAAATTTTGTCATCCGTAGTATTTCTACTTATATCTGTGGCAAGTGACTTCACCACTTCAAAGGCAAAGATAACGCGTCGGTAACGCTCATGATATTAGGATCGTTCATAATTTATGTCGCCCGAATTGCACCCTACTTTGTCACAGCATAACAGCCAACTTTACAACTAGAAATAATAAAATTACCATTTTCCTTAACAGGTATTTTAATATCCTTGTTTATTTACTTACCTATAAATATAATAAAATAAGATGTCACGAAATTTAGGACCTCTCTCACCCTTTGTCACACTACGTCGACCTCACCCTCCTTTTTAACGTGTGACGCAATTCATTGAGGTCCCTTATGTCCCTGTCACATTTGCGTTAAAGTTAGTGTTAACATCTGCGCCTGAATACGCGTTAATTTTAAGCTTGCCTACGTTAATAGTGTTCTATACAAAAGTTACTCCCCTTTAAATAGTGTGTTATTCAGAACATTAAGCAGCGCGTTAATCATTTAGTCACTTCTGTGTATCACGTCATTGCTCGCGCGTTATTTAACGAGTAAAGACGTAGATTGGACAGACATATACAAATAACCAAATATGACTTGTTTTGGCAAGTTGTCCACAAATATTTAAGTTAGTTTTGTTGGTTTAGGTACAGCGTCAGTATTTTTTGGTATGTTTGCATTTTAGTAAAGTGAAATAAACAAAAGTTTAAAGACATCCAATTTGGTAGTAGGTTCTGTAATTACGCATCCTAGTAGTCTAAATGGTAATGACCCTGTCTCGCTATTGAGATCATCACACTTAGCCTTATAAACTTGAAACATAACTGATATTTAATGTTACCTACCTACCTAATTAAACATGGTATTAAATAGGTATGGTGAAATTCATTTCAGTATAAAATTCTTGTTATTTGTTATTCTTGTTTCAGTTAAGAAAACAAATTAAAACTGGAACAAACAACTTGCAACCGAGAATATTCGTCTTTGTTCCCGTGGAATCCTTGCAAAGTTTCGAACAAATACTCGTCTTTAAATTTAGAGTTTCTATAACAACTTGAAACACTTCAATGGCTAATTTAAATATTCGTTAAATGTTGTTTGCGTAAATAATCGAAAAATGTTTTTATTTCCTAGTAGAAAGTTAAAGAACGCTCCGTATTTTAGAAGAATTTTAGAAGAAGTATATAGGTATACTCTCTACTTTTTTTGTCTACTTACTTTAATTATTTCGGAATATCATGGAATCGACCATTTATTGAAATACATATATTCATGTTTCATGAAT
The DNA here is from genome assembly GCA_018251375.1 of Calpodes ethlius. Classification (NCBI taxonomy): domain Eukaryota; kingdom Metazoa; phylum Arthropoda; class Insecta; order Lepidoptera; family Hesperiidae; genus Calpodes; species Calpodes ethlius. The sequence goes on from DWPA01002115.1 coordinate 15,548, forward strand.
TACTAAGTATTAAGTAACGTTTAATGGATAACATTTAACGATTCTCTCATATTTTTCTCCTTATTTTCTCATCAAAATAAACAATCTGAGTAGCAATTAAATCGTTATGCCTACTATGATCACCTTGCCATATCTTTATTTTTAAATGGCAACGCCTGAATGCGCTATAATAAACGCATTAAAAATAACGGGTTATTTGTTTGGCCATTTTATTAAAGTTCTATGTGAATTTTACTTCCCGTTAACTTGTGTGTCGATTAGTACGGTAAACTGTTGGCCACAGCTAAGTAATGTCATTCTTAACGCGTTAGACGTTAGTTAGTTAGGGACAAATGTGATCGTGCTTTTAGGATTTAAGTGGGTAATGTTTCTTTTATAAATTATAAATTAATAATGCTTGACTGTATTGCTTGACGGTAAGTAACAATGAAGGCTTGAATTAGTACTGGGTGTAGTTACGCAATATATCGTATCTACGCATATATATACGCCTATGTATACGCGTAGGCATATACAACAGAAGTGACTGGGTGCTATTTCATCATTGGCTTCAACTCAATATTAAAGGATTCCTCTGAAACTCGTGGATAGGAGAGGGCGTGAACAATAAATAATTCAAAGAAATACAATATTATACAGTAATAACATTATCTGTTTTGTTGCTACCCACTCATTTCGGGGTGTTACATTACGAGGGGCCTACGGGTCTCAAGGATACATTTGTTTACTCGAGCTTGAACTCGGGAGAACTAGTGTCTGACGTAGGACGGGCGATCCCCGTTGTTTAATAGGGGATATTGACTCAAGAACATTATATCTTGGATAGACGCAGTTCACTATCAAATGGTCGCCAACGCTTAACGCTAAAGAAAAACAAAAATAAATGTCGAAGATGTGAAGTGATACGAGTGACGATAAGTCACGAAAACTTGTAGTATTCTTGAAGTTAAGCTTAGCTC
>DWPA01002116.1:0-16501 GCA_018251375.1 Calpodes ethlius
ATGATTAACGCTTTATATTTATATTCTTAAGGAGGTGGTGCCTATAAAGATTACATATACAAGTAGGCATAAAATGTTTCATAATATGTTAAGGATTTAATTATGTGCCACATATAGGGAAGATATACACGAGCGCGTCGATGCGTGCTTGTATGTATATATTCACGTACGCACTTTAGATTGTCTATTTGGGACAGAAGAGTGAGACTGAATAAAAATAATCATCGGTTTCTTAAAATACAGGAAGTGAGGGTGGGGTGCGGCGAGGGCGGGCCGTCATCGCTGGAGCTGGAGGAGGGAGGATCGCCGCCCGCGCGGCCCTCGCCCCCCGCCACGCCGGCGCCCGCGCCCGCGCCGCCCGACCTGCCGCCGCCGCTAGCGCACGCGCGACAGGAGCCGCTCGAGCTGCAGCTTGACTACTGGCTGGTAAAAACGTCACGCCAATTGTATATCGATTCCTGAACATCTATACTAGTATCAAACGCAAACGAAGGGTGTTTTTAATATTTTACATAGTCGTAGTATGCCAATGTTAGAACTTAAATGGTATGCAACGTTTTTAATATTGGATAAAGGTAGCATGTACAGCAGTTTACTGCCTCGGGCTCACAGTGTGGCGGGGAGCACGGGCAGTACTGTTCAGTCAGTGGATAGTGTTACAGGCGAACATTACACTGCCTTTCCTTGCAAAAAACGTATGTAAAGATGTTCTCGCCATTCACCTCTCAGGTTTGTCACTAGTTTGCGCATAAACTGTCTAGTCATTAGTCTGATGTCTCACAAGTGTACTTGTAACGTTATTGTAATCCAATGTCGCGCACGACAGGTGCCGGGGCGGCCGACGGAGGGCGCGGACGGCAAGGTGACGGTGAAGGCGTCGTTCCGCGCGCTGCTGGTGACGCGCCACAGCCACCACCTGCGCATCACCTACCTCACCAAGGAGAAGAAGCAGAAGAGTGAGTACCCGATGGCGATCGTTATAATTTCATATATAATAATATCGTCATAACTTTACATGTGATATCTGTCGGTGCAGTAATGCGGCTCGGCAAGAAGAAGGAGAAGAGCGGCGAGACGGAGCCCGGCCGCGCACAGAGCGTCGAGGGCGTCGCCAGGCTCATCTGCTCCGCCAAGGGCTCGCACAACGCGCCGCTCAAAGGTAACGCTCCGACACCGACATACACGCGCACATACACGTACGCACATCTACACACATGCACGCACACATACACCCACGAACGCACATATACATCCAAACGTATACTGCATCCAGATGTGTCGTTGGATAATCCTACGAACAGGATCATTGGAAGTATCCTGGCACTATTAGCAAAAGATCGCGTAATTTAAATCTAAGAGACATTTTTACTATCGTTCGAGCTTTGGTTCGTATTTAATATCCGTCATCCGATACACTGCTTACTACATATCGTCGAATTTTCAAATGTTATAACAAAAATGTTTTCCCAACAGTATACATCGACGGCACGGAGTGGAACGGCGTGAAGTTCTTCCAGCTGTCGACGCAGTGGCAGACGCACGTCAAGACGTTCCCGGTGGCCACGTGCGGGGCTCCGCTGGCGCCCGCCGAGACCTAGGCCGCCGCTCCGTGCGGAACGAGGCTCTATGTCGATAGCGTCAGTGTTCAAGTTCACTCGACGCCGCTCGAGAATCGAATGCTTAGTGTTTACTTTGACGCTGTCCACACCGTCCGGTCTCAGGTTCGACGAGACGGTTTTGTAATAATAAGCAAAGCTACACCATCCGACTGTGAAACGTCGGCACCACTACTGTTATTATAAATAATACGTTTCGTTAAAAGGAATTTTCGACCGGACTGTGTGGAGCACGCGTCGCGATCCATATTTATTGTGACGTATGTATGTACGCTATCGAGCTGCCATGGTTATTATATAAACGTAGACGGTTCTTTGTTATGTGTCTTGAATATTCGTCGTTTGTAGCGGTGTTGTCGGTACAAAGTGTATTCGTATGCAATATTATCGTATTTAAACGGTTCCGTAGATTTACATTGTATATAGTTCGGCCGCTGGCGCGCGTAGTGTTGCCTGTCTTTGCTCATGTGAGGTCGTGAATGTCGTGAATGAACGCCTTCGATGTGTTATAAGCATTCAGCGCCATCTAGCGTGGTTGCTGGTAGGTGCGTTTTGTATAAGTAAATTGGCAATAATAAAATATTTATTGAAGCTCCCGCAACTCACGACTTAGTTTTCGTATGATATATTATCAAGAACAGCATGATATTGAACTTGATATCGTAGCGCGGTCACGGCGAGACTGATCCCATCATGATATCGACCCAGTTTACTAAAGAAGTATGTAAGAAAAATTATATTTAAAATGTATTAAGAACATTGCATGTTATCATTCCATTATCATCAGTTTCGTTTGGATACCTATAATCCGAGATGCTTGTGTCCTTAGAAATAAACAAGTAAGCGTACGTTTTTAAAGGCGTTATATTACTGTAAGGCGGAGTGGGAAATCGATTGGATCGATGAATTAATGAAAAAAAAAAAATGTATACCGCTGCAATAGCAAAGCTTTCTCCGTAGGGTAAAACTCGGACGTAACTCGTAGCGTAAACGTTCGTCGCGGATGTTATCAACGAATTCATTCGACATCAAAACGTTCCGTCGAGAGCGGCCATTCTGCGGTGACCCCTCGCGCGTGTATTCAAGCCGCATAATGAAGGCTCAATAAATTATCGTTAACTATTCATCATAGTCATTTCGTAGTAGTTAGTGATGTATGTAGCGTTAATGTTAAAAATATTCGATGTACTCATTGCGTATCGAGCGATACTCGTCGGTGACGTTTCCAGTTTGTATGTGTGTAGGTTAGGGCGCGATCGCCGGGCAACAGTGATTGTTGTACTCGGTTTCGTCGAGATGTAGTTGAAAAAGTGTCTCGGGTTTTTGAACCTAGATTTATGAAGCTTCGTCGCAGTCATTGTGACTTTATCGTCAATCGATCGTAGACGAGTCGCCCTGAATGACCTTAGATAGATTTGTCAATAATTGACTCGTCTTTGGTCACGATACCTATCTGTCGCAATAGCTGTGTTTAGATGTCTCGAAGACAGTGAGATTGTTATGTCTCCTCTACACTACTCGCGAAGTTCCTCAGCGAAGTACTCTAGAAACTTTGGCTAAAGTCCGAAGGGCGTTCACCTTCGCGATGAGCTCAACTAATCTCAAACTTCGAGCGCTTTGACTCGGGCGCAACATCCACAACAAATGCAATTCGCCCGAGGCAAGGTAAAGTTTGACGAAGTAAGCCGAAGTACCTCTACATTATCGTATTCGTCTAACATCGTCCAACTTCGGGAGTCGTGTAGAGGAGGCTATATAGTTTTGGGTTTAAAAACGTGAGAAGCGCAACGTAAGGAACTGTGTCGTGTAGACGGAGTTCTGTGGGCACATATCAGCGTACGAGCGTGCTGGGTGCGAGAACGCGGTTTTCTTTATTTAGTCTGTGATTGAAATTATTATTTAATCGTACGGCGATCGGTGCGCGCCAAAAAAGAGTTTTGTATTTTTTTTATGAGCGCTCGGTTGGCCGGTGTAATATATCTTTTGACACTGTAGATTTTTACTAGTTAGCTTTGGTACAGTCTGTGAATCTTGTCTGTTTGTGAATCTTCCAGTATTCTAAACTACTTTTATGCTGCGGCTGGTCTCCGCTGACGACCTGAGACGACTCGGCGGGGGTAGACGATCGCGGTAATATAAAAATGGAAGTTTATATTGAAGTTGGTATTGGAGTTGGTCGTCGCCAGCCGCGCCTAGCCGCGCCTAGCCAGCGTAGCCGTTACTCCTTACCTCTTAAACTTTAACATAGCCTCTTACGCGTATATCAAAAAGCTGTCGATATCCAATAGGTATGTAAATTAAAATGACTACATTCGATTCCGTTTAGTCGTTCTATTCTCATATAAATCTTTGGATATGTTTTGTGACCTAGTACTATGAGATGAAGGGAGAAATTGTACTATTGTTAAATAGATAATTAGCGAATGAAGCTTAGAACGCTTACGCAGTGATGGATTCCATGTTTCTGCCATGATACAAACAGTACATGTACTTACGTCATCGCCGACACGGTAATCTGGCCGAAAATTTCAGAGTAATGCATATTTTTATTTAATACAACATAGTATTCTAATAGAAGAATGTTTTACTTTTTATCACGATGTTGTCACTTGCTGTCGTTGCCATGGCAACATACGTCATGGTCGGCAACATGTCGGTACACACGATATTGTTAGAAGTCCTCGACCTTCGCCGATTATGGAGGTGTCTTGGTAAAAATCGTAAATAATATGTATTATTATATTTCATACGCTAAACACAAATTCCCATTTTAAACGGTGTCTCAAAATTGGTATTAAAAATTAGTATATGGTCGGAGTGCCTCGTTGATTTTTATTGAATGATAAATCATTAACGGTCTCACCATCGTAATCAAAAATCTGTGCTTAATCCGATTACATAGGGATTTTCTACAGCAATAAGAGCGGAAACGAAGACGTTCGGTCCGGCCCGACGGACGGTTGCAGACAAATATAAGGGAGTTCTAATATGCTTCTTAATATAGGAAATACTTAAAATTATTTTGGAAAAAATAAATTACATACATACTATTATAAATTGTATAATGTTATTAATTTTCTTAAATTATTTATAATTATATAATAAGCACAACAGCTGTGTCGAAGACGCAGCTAATTTATTTTTGTTTTTCATTCGCGCGCAATCCGCCATTTTATAATAGTTTCCGTTTACGGCTACAACGATTCAGTTGGAGACACGTGGTACGGGGCGACAATAGAAATCATTCTCTTGTTATTATAAATGACACATTATATTTTTTTATTATGCTTTTGGCTGTGTTCTTTTAGTTTATTACATAGGTAATGTTTAATGATTTCATTTTTGATGGCCGTTCCATTGTTTACTCTGTGACGTGATGGTTCAACGACACCAAAGTTATCTGTGCAACTATTTATGTAACAATGTACTGACTTGGATCGATCTACAAGAAGGGATTAAATTCCTCGTTTTCCAAATTATACTTTTCTCAATTTCTTATAGTAATTTAACTACATTTATATTATTAATTCAAACATAAAACCCACATAGGTATGTCATAGTTTAACAAGAATATCATAATCAATATTTAAGTGTAAAAATTAATATATTATAATCAGTATGTAACTTGCCCTCAAGGTATATCGTTTGGGGCGTGTCAGTCATATGTAATACAAAGTAAGTCCTTAACAATTAATATTGATAATTATATTATAAAATGAATGTTGCGTCTGTATCGGACGAGCCGACACGCAGGCTCGTACAAATCATGCCTCTTAATAGAATATTAGACAGCACGATTTTTATGAGCGTGTGGTTCAGCATATTGAGTCAGTGTAATATTATTAAATTATTACGTTTTAATACAACATTAACGTGAAATTTAGTCGAAAAATTTTAAGAATCCTTTGATGTGCAACGGGTCTATATAATGTTACAAATAAAATTAAATGTCGATTATCGTTCTTTACAAATCGCTCGTCTAAATTACCGCAACTTAACCAATTAATTTGATTTTACAATGTACAGCTTACACACAAATCGGTCGATATTTTATTAGCGATTGAACTTGGAACTTTCTGTCCTGGTGTTACATACCCATTGCATTAAGTACATGTGCATGTACCTATTTAAACTGTTCTACCGAACTCATGACATCTTTGTACTTGGCAAGAAAACTAGTTCAACTTAGAACATGGTACTTTCTGAGCGGTTGTCGTAATGATTTAATAATATATACACGAAGCGTATCGATGTGTAAGGCAAAGGAAAGCTCAACATTAGTAGCGGCCGCGCGGCCGCGGTGCGCTCTGAGCGGTATCGAACGATTTATCAGCGTTTTGTCGAATTAATTATAATTTAACATTGTACATTTTTATTTCAAGAAAACGTTTATACTACCCTTGTTCTAAAAAAAATCTGGAATATTTGAGTTCCATTTTATAATATCAGTATTCACCCTGTATTTCGAAGCTGGAGGCGGAATGAATGTTATAAAAGTAACATAAATTAAAAAGCGAAAAATACGCACAAATTGTTAATATTTTTAGTTTTCAATTTATAAAACGACTTGCGACGTACTGAAATTTCATAATTAAAGTGAAGAGGTAAATAATAATTTCTTACAATTTGTTCCTGGTAGGTGTAATATAACTTCAAAGTTAGTATTGCGCGGGAGGAAATTGATTACCAAATTTTGTAGGAATGTTAAGATTCTCAATTATTGAACGGGCACCGAGCTGCGCCGGTCGTAATAATTGAATTATTTATCTTCACGGTGAACAATTTCCTAATACTTTACCTCCGTGAAAGCGTCGCACTTGAAACACAGCGTACAGAAATAACATAAAATACTTCTGACAATATAGAACTGTGTTGTTCATTTTTATAGTTTACTTTTTTGAACAAAAACTAATCAATTAACGTTCAGATATTGGATTGGAAGTGTTCTTGGTGTATTACAGTTTTATTATTTAGTCTCAGTAACCCAGTAATTACTGATAGCCAATACTTTCATTGTTAATTACGTAGTGTAGTTTGTCTACTTCAAAACGCTGGCACATCGCTCCATTAATATCTTTTTAATATCGTATATTAATATTGTTAATAATAATACGATTCGATTTATTAATCGTGTATTAATGTTTTAATGCAATGTGATCTCATAACTGCTGACTGACTTGGCAATTTTTATTAATTTTCCTAATTCTCGGTAGTGTCATAAAGCTAATGCTGCGAAGTTTTGTTGTCTATGAAATATAGATATTTTAAGTCTTGTATTCAATGCAATTTTTATACCCTTTTAATTAATAATGTATAAGTTTGATTTCATCACAAATTGTATGTATTTTCCTTTGTTATGCAATTATCCAACTATCTGCCAAAATCCATTCAACTTGCTGTTGCGAGAAAAATAATGCTAGCCAATTATGTTTATGTTATAAACATACCGAGACTCTAAGAACATAAATTGCGGATAGTACACCATTATTGTTTATCAAAAACAAAAATGGAAATTTGCAACAAACCGGTGATGTGGATACTTGTTAGTAAATAATAAAGGTTTTAAGTTAACACATTAGTACAAAAGTATATTACATTTACGTTTGTTTTATTTAATATATAAATGAAATGTTTAACGCAGTGAAGGTGCAATAATTGGAATGGCGATGTATTGTATATTATTTGTCTTGAGAAGTAGACACAGGTCTAATAAATTTTCTTTTCCTTGTATAATTGTTAAGTGAAGTGGTGAGATTTTTTATTTTATCATAATTTGCAAGTATCATTTGTATTTATTGTACAAATAAAATTTTGCATTAAACTAAAAAGAGTTTTATTTATTTATTGCTGTGTTAGCTGTGAGTTGTGTGGAACAAGCCTTTTGTTACGCTCATCCCTAGTAAGTGGATAGAGGGCGCGGCTGTGCTGCGGCTTGATGTGGTGACGCTAGTGTGCGCTGACCTACGTACGCATGGGAGGTTACCAGGGAAACGGATGTGGCAGAAAAATAACTTAGAATAGTTTTTGAATGTAAAATAAAAACGTATTTCTCATTAAAATATTTCATCATTTAATATAATGTTCCTATTAACAATTAAGGTTAATATCTATAAATAGACAGTAATAGCGTGTAACCAGATATTTTATTCTATAACTAATAAAAGAGATCAAATCACAATGTTGTTGACAGTTAAAAAGATTTGAATATTGATTTAAAATTTATTGATTGATATAATTACAATAAACCATGTTATTACACCACATTCATTGATATAAATTTCCATACATATAAATTACATTACACTTATATTTAGAACCTCTTGAATAACAAAAACTGGTTACGCAGTCCATTTTCTCCACCAATACCACCCTCAGGGATGACATACAGTGAGCCATCTTCCCTCTTTTTGGGTGAAAATTCCCATAAATTTTGGTTGCTCCTATCTAGGTCTTCCAGAAGCCATGCAGAGAGGAACCTAGACTTTCCATGTCTGCAAAGTACATGCACATTATTGGGAAGAGAAGTATATCCACTGTCTCCTGGATCTTCAGCAATCAAAACACCAGCCACCAGCGCCCAGTGGGCGGTGTGACCATGTTTCTCACAAGGGTAATGATTGCAGTCGGCATCATATCTGATTTGGTACTAAGGAACTGTAAAGTGACAATATAACTAATCATTACAATAACACAAGCAAACATTCATTCAAAATAAAAAACATTGTAAAAGGATACGGCACTAATAAAACAGCACCATCTAATAGTTCTTGAATAATATCCTCCGTGTATAACGGCCCTTCCTTTAGTTTACAAGTGATATCTGCTTCTACTAAGCTGATAGCTTTCTCCGATAATTTAACCATGTTCTTACAACTCAACATCTCCCCGTTGCTGCTGAATCCTTCCAACTTCGTTATGTTCAGTAGTTCATCAGGGGCCACCTCTCCTTTCAGCATCATGGACAGAGCCACTAATCCACAAGTAGGACCGACTTGCATGATGGAGTCAAAGTGTGTATATTTAAACCGAAAGGGGGGATCCGACAAGCATAGATGTCTCGACGTGCAGGCTTCCCACAGGGTGGGTTCGTGCGATGCCCACTCACATACACCCGCGCTCAAAATATGAATAAAGTCAGTTACATCTTTGGTTTCCTTGACAGGATTTGGGCTGACTAACTTTTCTGGGGGAGGCGGCGGCGGCGGCGGTGGCGGAATCGTGCACATTTTGAATAAGAGAAGAAATAAATCTGTTTTTAAAACTTCATTTTCAGCGGCTTCAAGGATAAGACGTTCGGTGCAGTTCAAATGTTATTTATAGTCTACTTTGCGTAATCACAGTTACGCTCGTAACCTTACGGATTATGTGTATGGGTTAGTGATTTTAATAGGCCAAATAAAGGGAGTGTAAAGTTCTGTCACAAACCATATAAAAAACAAAGCAATCTTCTTTTGAATGATATTGAAAATGAAGAAACTACATATCAGCTGACTAACGAATGAGGTTGACGTAAAATTGACTTTGGCATACAATTTCAATGTCACTGTCATACAATACTGCGTTTAAAAATATTATATTATTATAGGTTTAATACTTTAAAATTGTAATTTGTTTTCTACTTACTGAACTATAATGTTAGTATAATGGATATAATGTGGCAAGGTAATCTTGCCATCGGTATTACAATAATATATTAATCATTTTAAAAATGAAACTCTCCTATTGGTCCATATTGCGTTAGACTTGCCTTGAATTAAGGTCCTGATGACTCATTGAAGAGAATTAGGGCTTATATAAATAGGTGGTATGCGGAATAAGCGGGAAATAAAAATTTAATACTGGTACACACTTGTGTCATGAGGGTTTAAGAGACCTTTCGCATTTTCATGCTCTTAAACTAAATTTTGAGGCCGTAATCATAAGTTAGTATCGTAAGAAAACATATGTCGATGGTGAATATGTATTGCTGTAAAACACTACTTTTTGAAAACACTTCTTTATTACTCCGTACTATTTATTATTATATATATTATTTAATCTGCCACACCCTATTTTCTGAAAAATTACGTAAAGAGTAAATTTCAGACGAATATTTCTTCTTTAACATTCATATTTAAATTTATTAAATAAAATAGCCTATAAATCTGACATATACTTATATGAAATATTAACGCTGTTAATTCTTCATATTCAGTCCTCAGAAAGGGCTTGTCACGACTAATCTAACGAACCCAAACTCTCTATCTTCACTGCTGCATCATCAGACCAGCTCCAAATTACCATATTGTTCCATTGTCACCGATTTTGCTCAATTTATTGTTCACTCCACCGTCATTTTTGGAATACCCACACATAATTATACAAAAATAGTGACCTTTGTTTCAGTGTAATTTGATGCCTTACATATTTTTCGAAGAAAAAGACAAAAAATATAGACTTTTATCAAAAACCTATAATATCATAATTCCTATAAGTATTTGTAATCGATTCCGATAAGAAATTTACCATATTTATCTTCTTAGAAATGGGAATAGTTATGAATCTGCTCACCTAAAGGTTATTTAGTTGTAGCACTTGTAAAAACAAAAATCACTGTTGTTGTAAATAATACTGGTCTAAAACTCTAAATAATGATAACAAACATCACTAACCGTTTTTATAATAGAAATTCGCCACTAATCTAATATTATTTGGCAACAAAATACCTTGTGTGAGCAACAACCGCGAAATTACTTGTTTCTTTTGTAATAAGAAAGTGTAGATAAAAAATGATTCCGATGCATAGACTCACGGAGAACACACTGGCATTGTGTCTAAATAATAATGTAAACATTTAAAATTGAAAATAAGAGTAAAATAAACAGACAAACATTCATTTTTATATAGATAGATTCCAGCGCCGCACGGACTCGAGGCTTTTCTCTTCAGTTGTTCTAGTAAAAGTATAGGTTACTATGGATAGTCTACTATACAAATACTTACCTAAGTATTGATATATTTAAGATACTTACTAGTCTACTATCAAAATAAGCTTTTTAAAAGTGCTCCCCGACTGTACGCTCCCGTGCAGTCATCAGTAATTCTGTCGAAATGTCAGGTGACCAAATATTGTCGATAGTGAAGTGTAAAGCACCGTTCTTTTATTTTAGAGGGTGAGTTTTAAACCGCCTAAAACCATTTATTTGGGGGTTTAAATAGCGGCATTTGGTTTTAAACGTTTAAATTTGTTTTTTTGTCTATAGTAATGAGTCGACTGCAAGGCACGAGTATGGATTCATCGTTACGAATATACCAAAAAAAGAGAAGAAAGAAAGAACTGCCCACAATCTCCCGCCAAATCACCTCGTATCGTTCGGTGGCAGACTCGAGCAAGACAATGGTAGTTTCACTGAGATAATAAAGAGTCGATAACCCGCCTGGATGAGCCTTAAAATTAATCGTGGGTACCGTCAAATATTTCTATACATATCTCTATGGCAGGGGTCCTCGAATCCTATTTGGTCGGCAAACGTATTTGGTGTTTATGGGCGAAGGGTGTCTTCCATTGGGGCGCCTGGTTCACTATAAATTAGGTAATAATATAAAAAATATCGTTTTAATAATAACATACGATGAAACAACATAAAAATATAAAAAAATAACACAACTAAATTGATTGACTGTTTTGATTTGACAACCTTCCTTGATATATTTATACTTAACATAATATTTAATAATAGTCTAATAATTACTCTTATTAAGATTATGATTTAACGTATCATTAATTTCACTAGACATAAGTATGTTTCATTGTTTCAAAGATTTGTTTCCAGTTCCGCATCGTCTTCAATAGTTTAATAAAATTAATCACTCATTCTTTTCTAAAGTTTCACGAGACAACAGAATAATCTTCAGCGTTAGATTTAAGTTTTGTCTATTTCTAATTCCATCAATTGTTCCATAGAATAAAATAAACCAATACGTTCTGGAACTCTGAAATAAAACCGACAAATCAATACATGTAATGGTTGTAAATTAAGAATACAGTTTAATTGTTTATGAACTAGCTAATGCAGTATTCTGTTTGAAGTAATAAAGTACTTAAAGCTTACAAAATATTGTAGATGCACGTTTGCTAATAAATTAATAAATATTTTACATATCTACCTACTCTACATTATTCCACTACCTACATAAATCGACCTACCTACATAGGTGTGTACGAACTACTTACAACATGTCTAAATATACAAAATTCTATAAAACATTAAACCGACGACCGCTAAATACCTGAATACGTACTCAATACAAGCAGACATGCGTTGGCCTCAATAGAATGGAAGGATTTATCACCTGATAAATAAGATGTCTTCACTCACCACGGACGACAGAAGTATCAGATCGCGTTACCGTTGTAGGGACAACGATATCGTGAAATTCCCCTGAATGTAACAATTTTGTAGTATTATCAGACTCACGGGAGCTCCTGTCTTCTGCGAAGGGCGTAATTACGTCCATTTCGTCGGAAGTAGTATCGGCCGTCGCGTTTACAATGTCCGAACCATTTTCGATAACAACCTTGGCCTCTTCCTTTTCCAAATCATTGTGAGCTTCAATGGGAGGTTTATCGCACAAAGATCCTTGTTCTGCATGATTTTCGATCAACAGTACTTCTTTAACAGAATCATGGTCCTCACTTAATTTGCCGCTATTATTGCTCGGAGGAGAAACAGATTGTATTGCGTCTTCTCTTTTCAACTGCTTCCTTCTTTCACTTTTATCGTAACCCAGTGGATGGAGATTAACTGAAGACGGAGGACTACTGTCTAAAGATAAATCCATCGATGTCAAAATACTTTCATCTCTGCTCACAAAGTGGCCCCCCTCGGGAACGATGTGGATATTCAAAACGGTTTTACCCTTCATGTTATCGCTATCAGCCTCCAGCGAGGGGATTGAAGGAGCGTCAGAATCAATTAATGAGTTGCTTGAAATGGTTTTATTTAAGTTCAATTTGTTTCTGACGAGGAACCCTCTAACGTGAGCTTGTATTATAGTCGCGGCGCTGGATAAAGTTGACGAATCGTCCGTTGACAAGGACAACGACTTCTCTTCGTTAACAGTTTGTAATACAGTATCCATTCTGCTAATTCCCAAATGCCTTCGATCTTTAATATTTAGAACCTCGTTATCTTCCTGTAACAATTTGGAGCAACATCTGTGAACGAGATTGAAATTGCAAGTTATTGTAGTAATTTTTTCCTAGTTATGTTCTTACCTTTTCCTTGTCATCAGTTAACAAACTTATATCGACAGTGGTCGGGTCATCGTAACTAGCTGTTTTTGTCTTGAAAAGGAATGAACGAAAAACTTTTTGTATCGTGATCGCAGCGGTTTCTAAATCCATGGAGCTGTTATTGGTTTTATCGTTGTCCTGCACCGATTCGGAAACGCTTTCGATATCTATAATTGATACAAATTTATCGTGAGATAAAATAGCTGCGTATTAAAATACACAAAAATAGTTATATTTAATATTTACCTGTACTTTGTTCCGATTTTGATTCCACTTCATTCGAAATCGATTCTGTTGCTATAATTCCTATGGGATCTGATTCGTGGGGTTCAACTGAACTAACTAGTTCAGTTTCTGTAATTTGTGTTGGAACATTTTCAATATCGTTAGCATCTAAAATTACAGCCAGAATTTGATCATCTCTTGTTTTGTCCACTTTATTAAAATTTTCAACTTCTTTATTTTGTAAATCGTCGTTTGATTCCGCGTCGTTATTACTCAATGAATTATTATTTGATGGTGCATCTATTTGGATTTCAATTTTCTTACTGTCAATACAAATATTTGAATTATCTTCCAGATTATCGTTTGATGGTAAATCTGCTTTCTCTAAAGTGTTTGAAGAATTGATTTCATCGTTGGTTTTCGGATTGATTTCGACCTCAATTCGTAACTCGGCGCTACCATTATTTTGTAAGGTTTCAGGTTTTTCATCTTCTAAGTCAATATTATTATCTCCCGCAGAAATAATCTTCACACCAGAATTATCATTTATTTCAATGTTTACGTCTGCTTCGTGTGATAATGACATGGAAACATTATCTGTGATATTAAAATCACCCGTGTTCTCTTGTTGAACTGCTTTTTGTACATTGTTTTCAATACTATTTTCTTTTATAGCTTCGTCTTTTTCGTGTTCATTTTTTGTTAACAAATTACTTTCTTCATTTTTATTGGAATCAGTCTCAATTAATATCTCGGGGTTACTTTTATTTTCAATATCATTATTTTCTTTTAATTCTCCAACATTAATTTTATTCAAAACATGGTTTGTGCCACTCACTTCGTTTTTAATTTCACTTGTAACTACAACTTGTTCAGTCTCTTGCTTCTCGATGATTTCTTTTCTTTCTTTGATTTGTTCTTTTTCTTCTGGTTTGACATCGACGTAATTCTTCTCCGATTCCTTTCTCTCGGAACATTCCGAATCACCATCATCAAGTGGAGTATCATTTGCAAAATTTATCACTGGTTGTTTATTGGTATCCTCAGCAACCTTTATGTCATATGCTCGTCTCCTTTCTTCTGCTCTTTGCTTTACCTTCTTTTGAGCATTTTCTATTTTTTGATCCAAAGTCATTAATGGACGAAGTGCTAAAAAGTATATAACTTGTATTGGCGATTTTTATCTTTAATGAACGCTCCAAGATCCTTGATGGATGGAGCTGGTGCAAGCATTTGGATCGGGGGCGGCATGTCACCACTGACCGCGACTGTGGCCGAGCTAATGCCTGATCATGTTCTTAATACGCTTAATTAAGTATTTAAATCAATCGTGACATGTGAATGTGTTTCGATTACTGTATAGAAGATTCTTGACTTGTAAAAGAGTTTGCAGAAAAGTTTACATATTTTTAAGTTTTATATTTGACTAGAGAGTTAATTGTTCAGAAACGAATATGGTGAGTATCTAATATTAATGATTTAGAGCTAAAACACGTACACTGTCGCATTCTGCTATGTCGCGGCGTCATGTTGACGCGGTGTCGTGTCGTGTTGCCGATCGGGCGAATTGCTCTCAATTTTTTTCAACCCATTTGTAATGTTTTTCATGTGTTCATCGATAATTAAATCATGTACAATACAAGTATCTTTATACTGACGTTGTTTGTATATGGATTGGTAAGTTGCATTATAGTTGTAGGAGGTATAGGAGGTAGGTACTTGGAGATCCTACTTAATTATAAAAAGAAACCTCACCGCTTCCATCCCTTATTTCCAGCAGCGTCTGCATGTGCCGCGCGCAGAACTCATAAACGTTTTCTGGATTATTTTTCAGAACGTCCCTCGCGAGACCGTCCATTAACTCCAAGAGTCCCGACGGCATTTTAGGCAAGGGCGGGCCCAGAATCCGATTTTTAACACTCATCGTTCCTACAACCGAAACTACACAGTAGGAAATTTAATAAAGTCAACTGACGGCGTTAATGTTGTTACCTTCGTCCAACACCTCTGGAATACTAGTGACTGTGAGTATCAGTGTTGGGCGTTCGTAGCCATGGAAATGCGACAACTTGAACGTACGGTTTCGTATCGATCTGCCACTTTTCGCTACGCTAGTTCATTGCACTGCAATCAAACCAAAATCAAGGTCATCGAAGCGGTGGCATTATTTTTCAACACGTGACTATTTCACCTTCAAAATTTTCGTACCAATTACCTCGTCCAGAAGTAACGAGTCTCAATGAAAGTTAAATCATGTAAAAGGTTTGATATACATGGAGCACGAATCATCATTTATTTTGGATTAATCACACGAATACCTGTAACACGTTTTCCCAGACCGATAGTAAGAATAAATGCAACATTCCAGCCCGCTAGCAAACCCTTTTCTAATATTAATATCCATTCAAATTTAAAATAACATTAGTATCATTTTGCCTGTTGTTAGTTCAAATCTGTTGATAGTTTTATCGATTCAGACCAAGTTTCGTCTCTCGGAGGAAGCAGTCACACTTACTGTACCTAGTAAATGAAGAAAATGATACTTCAGCTATAGCTATTACTCTTTAAAAGTATTCCGGAGAAACATTTAGTTTTGAGTACAAATCTTTTAAAATAATTATAGTAACTTTTATTATAAAAATGTGTAGGGCCTAGGCAACGAAAATAAATGAAAGACTAATAAATGTGACAATTGATTGTGTATTTCCAATGCAGGACGCGTCTTGGGCAGCGCGAGGAGAGCGACCGTACGGAGAGCGGCGCAGGCAGCACCCTCGGGTACACCCGGGCACGGCTCCGCGACCGTGCACACCGCAGGAGCGGGTGTTCGATTACAATTCAAAATTTATTCAAACTTGTCTTCACTTAAATATGTTAATAATCGAGTGCCGACTCAGCATGAGCAAGGTGTAACGGTGTTCGGGCCGATTATACACATATGGATTAAGATAAAATCAAAAGGAAAGACAAAATTGACAATTTTAAGTTGTCAATGAGAAGATTTTAATTTTAGTTTATTACGTCCTATCTGTATTTTTAACTTCCATTACTTAATATATATAATATAACAGAACGTTTTAACATTTTTAATATTTCCTCTACCGTCATTAACGCGCTTGCCGCGGGAGCGGGTACTTGTATTAACAATCATTACTCACGCTTATAATGTGGGTCGGTTAGAGGTCTAAATATTTAGTAATGAACATGTGGTTTAGCCGAGTGTTAACCCTAGGAGAGAGCCAAGTGTAAGCATGCTGTTAGGAAGCTCGTCCATTAGATTAGTTATATTTAGCGGTGAAGCACTAGTGCCCGCGGGGCGCGCCTCGTACGGTGCCCTGCTCGATCGCGGCCGGGGGGGCCGGGCCGGGGCCAGGGGGAGGGCGGA
>DWPA01002117.1:0-16496 GCA_018251375.1 Calpodes ethlius
CGAGACCAGCCGCTATCCAATGACTGAGATAAAAAAAATAAAAAAAAAAACAATACTATTGAGAAATACTATTAAATAGAGTGAAAACTAAGATTAGGAAATAAATCTATTGCGAAACTTATCTACGGAATAGTGATCATCTGGATTTCGGGAAATTGTAATAAATTCGCTTGTAGCTTTAAGTAGGTCAGGTTATATATAGTTGTATTGAGTTATTTTGTAAATCGAACATTTCCGTACACACCAGATTTCGACATGAAATCTTAACATGATTTACATACTAGGTTTTTGGCCAACTCTAATAGTATAAAACATGATTTATGATTAAATAGTCAGGTCAATCTGAAAATACATAATTATTTTCAGTTGTATCGGGAATAATTATAATTTGACATCCTTGATTCAAAGTGAAGCCAATGATACAATTTAATTAATTAACCAACAAACTGTTGATATATAGAAAAATATTACTTAACTCAAATAAGAATTAAAACAATTTTGATTAAAAACACGGTACCGTCTTCTAAGTCAACACTTTTACATATTGTTTTAGTTTTCCAATTATTTCCATTTTTGCAGCTAAGAAAATAGAAATACGAAGAGATTTAGTAATATTAATACTTGCATTAAAGCGACCGAATGAATTTTGCTAAAAAGAGGGTAGTTGAGACATCGATGAATTTATATCGATAAAGAGTCAATCGTGCAACTATTTGCTAGTTACTAGTTAAAGGCTGTTGCAGACGCGGCTACATTAGGACAATAATGACAAGAATGCTCACTTCATAGTGGTGGTGTTGGTGGAGCTCCTCACTAGAGGGGGCGGTGGTTGCTGGCCCATCGCCATTGTTATTGCACTGTTCGGAAACTGCAACCAATCACAAAACAAAAATATTTCAACGCACGCACACAAAAATAACACGAATTTATAAAAAATCAAAAAATAAAAACTTATTGACAGTTTGTGCACGGTTAGTAAGCACAGTGGATGTGGAAGGCAAGGTTGGTTGACAGTCTCATTAATGTCGTACAGGGAAAATTATTATTCATCATAAAGTTTATACCGTTGATTAAATTATTGCCAACGCGTTAGATAGTTGAATAAAATAATGTATAAAAATACTTTCTATAATTAACTGATTCTCTACGAATTCATCTGCGAAGGACAATGACAAACCTAAGAAATTAGTTAAATATCCTTTTACGGGCCTATACACACATCTGAATTACATTAAACGCCTACATAATGAGTACCAACACCGACCATAAAAATCTAAAGCCTGCCACATAGCAGAGATTTACGTAATTCCATACGTGATAACATATCTAGTAATTCCCAAGAGGTATTCAGATAAGTCTTTTAGCGCGCCTAAATCTTTAAATCACGTGCTAGACCGTAACATTATCATTAACTGTAGGGCATTTCGAAGCACACAAAGGTTCGAAGCACGAAAGCGTTCGAAGCACGACACCGTTCGAAGCACGAAATGTTGGTATTAGCAGTCATCCATCCAACCGCTCGCATACGTTTGACAGGTTGCAAATAATATACTACAAATATATTACTGGTAGCATCCTTTCACAAAAACGTAGTCTTTATCTTTATTCGACATCTTCATCTAATATAGCCCTTATACAGGGTTACCATCACGTAAGAGGAGAGGTGATAAGCATTATTATCGGCTCTCAGACTGCAACTGAGTCACGTAAAAAACATATCACGATTGATTTTAGAAGGGATTTTTATAGGACAAGAATACTAATGGAACTTGCAGTGCCACCGTCTCCTGCAACCCATGGACGTCTTGACAAACCTAGAAGAGGACTGTAGTCAGTAAGTCCTGTTAATAGTTAGAAAGAGGACTGAAGTTAGATGGCCGCCTCTTACGTAAGTGTAAACTTATCTTCTCTTTTCTTTTTTGTCGCAATGCTTCGATAGCGTCACTATTGTTACTAAGGTCCGCAGTCTACTGATCAGGCGACAAGAGACTGGGTAATTTCATTACTTCAATCTTCTCCCTTCTTCAAGCGAAGCGCAACTATGATTTGGTGTACCCAAAGTCCATGAGCGACGGTGACCATTTCGTTCATCGTGCGACAGAGACGGCAGACTTACACACGTCCGATACAAGCAGTGCATAGTGCGAGAGGGACGGCAATACGGTACATACCTGCACGGTGCGCTGCGACCTGTGCTGCGGCATCGTGGCTGCGGCGGCCGCTATCGCCGCGTTGTTGTACCGCGCCGCCGCCTGCGCCTGAGCCACCTGCGCCTGGAAACACGTACACAATGTTAATATATAGTATTTTTTTTTTAATTTTTTTATTGTTAATTAATATTTAGTAAACCTTATTGTTAACTGTTTGATGACCCCAATAAAAAAAAATACACAATGACACTCATACCCCTGTATTAGGTTTCCCTGTGTCGCGGGTGACATGGACAACACAAATTAGACATCACTAACACCCATGATCCGAGAACATACATTTATCTGTTACATAAATGAATCCAACCCGGGACCTCGCGCTTCGCAAGCAGGATCACTACCAACTAGGCTACAGGGTTGTCAAAGTCTATCTACTCTATAAACAGCTAACAGTGACTGATTGAATGACATTGCTGGCTGACAATGGAAACATGTTCATTTTAGTTAGATAGCCTATAAAGGCTTCCATGAATTGGTTACACATTACGTACGACTTATGCGGTCCTAAGCGTTATTATTTTAAGACAGAAGTGATACAAGCCCAACACAAGGATAAAGCCGACTATCCACCACATACGAGCAAGATAGCTAAGTTACGAATGTGTCAAAATATTTGAAGAGCCGTGTGGTGCAATGGTTACCACACCGCACCGGAATTCAAATGATCCTGGATTCAACTCCCAGAGAGGTAAATAATTTAATGATGAGTTTAAACATATTTTCTTGTTGTAGTCTTTGTGTTGTCCATGGCACCCACGACACGGAGAATCCTAGCATTGGTCTATGAATGTGCAGAGATAAAAAAAATAATCTATCGATAAAAAAACCCCGACACATTACACAGCAATAATTGTATAACGTCGGTATAAAAACCGGTATTAATAATAAACAATCTTTAGATAACAATTTACCAAGACATTTTCGTACGCCGCGTTCCTAGAATTGAACAGGGAAAAGCCCTCAATAATTCAAGTGGCGGTTATCGCACGAGATATATATCTATCTGCGCTAGAAACATCCAGATAGCGAGGTCGAATCGAAACGGATCGGACAAAAACTTGGCACCAATGACACCGCCGCAAACGCAGGGCTGACAGAGAGGTGGTTATCTCAATAAAAGGTGTTTGTCCAATACTAATTAAGGCCGCCCGTAATACATTATGTATTTATACGTAACGAGAAGTCGCCCGCGGCTTCGCTCGCGTTTGAAAAAACAACAGCAATAAAAAAGATTGTCGATTCCTTTCTATCATTGGTTGCCAGGCAAGGCTCTGTTGCTGTTGAACAGTTTCTTTAATTTTCCTGAAATATTCATCATTATGGATGCTCCCACAGAAACGAGATATTTTTCGCGGAGAAAAGTTCTTCGTCCATCCAATTATCTTAACACTAAAAATCCTAGGACGCTCCGTTGCGCCGTCCAAGAAGGAGACACAAACAAACGCATTTACTCATTTAAAATATAAGAACTATCTAGTAACCGCCTTCACTTCGTTCCGAAACACTCATAACTTAAAACAACGTAGTTGGAATCGTCAAACTTGATATCTTTTTTTAATTTGTGAACCGACTGAAATAAAACAAACACAAATGTTATCCACGACCCTTTCTAATACAGTAGTTAAAACCGTCTCGAAGTCGGTTAAACAGTCTGTAACCCGCATATTCATGAACAATACAATAATAGGGTACAATAGAAAGAGAACACCGATTGTTCATATTGCCATCTTTATCTTTGGCATTGTTCAAGAAAGTGGAGTGAAGAAGACGGGAATACAAACAATCGATCCTCTGTTTCTACCTCACTGCGAGACCTCGTAGAAATATTTATGAATAACGTAAGACTAGACGGAAAATAAGCGTTAGCAGACATAAATTCTTAAACTCATATTTACAAGATATATCGCGTAAACAAATATACCGCCTAATTGTTTTCTCAAATACCTTACCATGTAAAAATAGCAAACCAATTTCAATGAGCAAATCTAAATGAACCGAGTGTCAGCCGTATTTTCAAGTAATAAATTATTATACACTAAATACTTATCTAACTATTTACCACACACCCATACCCTTAACACTTCATAACAAACAAAAAAAACGAATTAACTGCATAAACACATTATACCTTTAATTTATATACAATTCGATGAGAACCGTGATAAAGGAAGCTATCTATACATATAAATAAAATTGGAGTGTCTGTTTGTAATATTGAAACAATCGCTTTTTTGAAACGTGCATATGAATATACATACGGTACTTTCACGAAAATAACATTTTTTTATAAATTTTGTATGTCTGTTAGTTTGTTCTGGCTAATCTCCGAAAAGGTTGGACTGATTTTGACGGGACTTATCGGCAGGTAGCTGATGTAATAAGGAGAGACTTAGTATACTTTTATTTTAGAATAATTTTATAAACAAATTAACTTTTCTTTAAATTCCACGCGGACGAAGTCGCGGCAAGAGCTAGCAAGAATATAAATAACAAAATAAAATCAACGGAGCCGTCTAAAAATAAAAATAACTTTACTGTTATTTTGTCCCGTGTTGAATTTCACTCACTTATACAAATAACAGGTTTTGTGCCACGTCACACGTTATACCGCCGCGCCGTAGTAATAACAGAGCGTCACGCGCGATCCAACAGCCGGCCACATTACGATACTTAAATACATAATGCATAATGTCACATTAATTGACAATCCATTATTAGTGATCAGCGATAGAACTCGTAGAGGTCGCCGCGGAAGGGACCACCATGTGTACCATCATAATTATTTTAAGTTAAGTAAACCACAAATGACGGTACATCGCAAAACCATCGCTTTCGCTAGAAGCGATGTTATATCTTTGATTAAAACTCAAGAATACACAAATGACATAAACAATTGAAGTATCATATCATACTATCGTTATCACTCCGTAAAAAAAAATAGGTCGGCAAAACTTTTCGGCCGGGAATCGAACTCGTTGCTTTTACTAGGAGCGATGTTACATCTTTGATCAAACTCAAGAATAACATAAAAAAATCAAATATCATATATTATCGCATCACCCAGAAAAATAAATCATTTATAGGTCAGCAAAACTTTTCGGGCGGGTTGCGTACACATAGTAGACACGGCAAATACAAACATGGACGCAGCTACGCTTAATGACGTTGCCGGTTTGGAACTGCGGCTCCCCGGCGTGAATAAAATATGAAGACATTATCGACAACCCTATTTTTATATCATACAAGTATATGGTGCAGGATTTCAGCATAATGTTTATTAGGGAATTATCAATACACACCAAAAACATTTAATTGCATCGATGGAATATAAGAAATCCATACTCATATTATTAATGGTAAAAGGCGTGTTTGTTTGTTTGTCCTTCTTTCACGGCGCAACGGAGCATCGATATGGTATGATTTTTGATTTGGAGATTGTCGGGAGGACGACGAGTACTGTAGACTACTTTTTACCGTGAAAGAACATTTTATTTCTGTGGATATATTCATTACGATGTATATTTAAGCCAAATCCAAGTAAGTGTCTAACAACAAAGCCTCACCTAGCAACCAGTGATATAAGGAATTGACAACCATTTTATTGGCATTCTAGTTAAGATATAAATAACATCCATATATAAGTATTTGCTATCAAATACAATGGCTATTCTCAATGTTTACAAAACAACCGATATCAGAGAACAAACATCTGTGTAATAAATGTCAGCTCCGGTCTGGAATTAAACCCGGAACCTGTCGCTTAACTAACAGGATGCGCTGACTGGATGACGAAGTCCCTAAAATATGCGAAAGCGGATACAAAATCAGATTAGATCCTACTCGACAAATGGGTGTGATGAAATGGAATGAAAGACATCACATAGCAAAGTTATGTTCCTTCTCAACTTACACGTTTGAAAACAACACTGTCATTCACAGACTTTGTAGTTTTGCTTTAGCTTGCGATAAGTTATATTTAATCGAAAAGAGATATTTTCAAAGGAATAATAGCGTAGCCTACAAAACGCCATGTCTTCCGTCGCGGGTCCCGGTTCGACATCCGTTCTAAACAAATATTCGTGTCAGGCCAAAGAATCGCCAGATACAGACATACACGAGCAACACAGGATATCCCTAAACAGGCACAGGAATCGTTAGATAAGGCTACTCTATATAAAGATTTTATGGTTACCAGAGACTATAGAGTATAGACCAAGTAAACGTTCTTATAATAAGAGCTAATACATATATTAAAATTTTACGTTTAATACTAAGAACGTGCCTTCGTTTAGTGCAGGTGGCAGACCGCCTCTCAACAATTCTAACAACCGATATCCAACTGTAACAATGAGAGCACATGCTGTGACAAAAAGAAATGTGCTGTTTCACTTCTAAGCAGGCATGACGCATAAGTTGCTTTCTTCTGTGCGAGTGAAAGGGAAAATTACGATTTGTGTACTCTATAATATTCCATGTCTAATCTCAATAGACTTCTTCCGCGTATAAACAAAAAAATGTCCTACTTTGGAATAATTATATCAATACATGGAATAAAACGTCAATCAAAGTTCCAAGTAAATTAGATTTGTCACTATTATTCATAATAGTAATAAAAGATAACGAGTAATCCATTAGCAATAAAAATAACAAGAACTTAGTTACAAAAATATATCCAGCACACTACTGCAGTGCGGATTAGTAAATCATTTGTAAAATGCCAGAGTTTTCAAAGTTCCTATGCAATTTGAAGCGACACGAGGCGCAACGACTCCTATAACAATAACAAACAGATTTGAACGATGGACTAAGAAGCACATTTACATCTGGCAACTTCTTTTTCGGTCAGTTATATATCACTGAGTAACCTAGTAACTTATAGGATCTGTGGCAAGAGCACAGATTAATAACAAACGTTCTTTGGCTGTTTTGCCGGCGGCTAATATAAAAAAAGATCACCAAACTGGACAACGCAGCGGCGCTCAAAAATCGCACAGACCAACTTACGCTTCTTAAATTCTATAAACAGACTAAAAAACAAAGCGCTTTCATAACAGCACTTCTGCGCCATAACCGCTCTTGAATTCCGTTATAGCACGACTATCTCAATCTGCAGAACTAACGGTACACACCGCGGCCTGCAACGTCACGTTCACGGGCAAACCAACCAACAACCACCACAGCACTAACTGCCGAAGTATGTTGGTTAGGTTCGTATCTAAAGTGCCCTCGAGGATGATGACAAAACGCTAATCCTTGTGATCCTATATCAAAAAATCTTTAGCCGATTGAGCTCTTAAAGACGCTTGACTATAAACTAACATCAATGATATTTTTTTACTCGGGATAGGTATACGAAACCATAACCACAGCACAATTTAAACATACATCGTTCCAAAAAGAACCTAGTGTCTCAAAAATAAAATACATCGCCGCTTTCTTTGAAACCATGAAAAACCATTGGCTTATTAAAACTTTCATGTTCGTAATTGTAACTAATTATCTTAACATATAGATAGATATACCTAATCCTAAAAGAGATGCAAATTCCAAATCCGTACTTCCCCCTTTACAACCCATGCCAACGATCTCAAGTTTCAGATGAAAAATAACCCTTTAACAACTAAAACAGATAAATTTTAATTACCTGTGCGAGCCTGAGGACCTGCTGCGTCTGCGCCTGCGTAAGCGTCCCGGGGATGGTCCAGCCGTTAGCGAGGGCCTGCACCGCGGCCGCCGTGAGCCCGCTGTGGGGCATCTGCATGGCGGACGAGGCCGGGGAGTGCCGTTGCGCCGGCCGCCGGCCCCGGGAGGCGCCCACGCCGACCATGCCCACCGCTCCCGCCACATTGCCCACCGCACCCGGAGGCGGCGCGGGGGGCGCTCGCGTCCATTGACCGCCGCCGGAGACTGAACCTGAAACATGACAAAAATTAGTACATTGTAATATTGGTAGCCGTACCCGCGATTTTGTCCTTTAGAATATGACTTTTTAAAAAAACTCTTCACTCTCCATAACAATCTTAAGGAAGCTTTGGACTAAGTTTTATGTTTCTAATTCTGCTGCCTGTGTTATTGGTTCAGAAACACATCTGATGCAGAAACCTAATGTCATTTGAAATATATTGCGGAAACGTTAAGACCCTCAGGAATTCGAGGAGATAGCGTGGGGCAAGGACAAAAAACGAGCCTTGCTTGTAATGGATCCAATGAGTTCTACGTAAATTTTATCCTTCGACTAAATTCTGACAAAATACTATGAAAAATCTAAATAAAACATTAAAAGTATTATTCATAGACAGAGATAAATGTTTTATCTCTATGTGCGTAAACAACATCAGTGACACCTTGACAAAAGGACAAGGTCTTTTAAAATTGCTCGCTACTCCTCGAATTCAGCTGTGATGAAAACAATTCATTACTTATGACTCATTGCGTGTAAAATATAATTTATTGTTCAATTAAATTATTCATTATGAAACGCATGCACGCTTTGAGCAAAGTCTAGAGTATTCTTGCATACGCTCGCGCTAATGAAGAGAATTCCGTTGGATGGAAACTTCTAGAAAGTTCTATCAGCTATATGAAGTGCAGGTTAAAACAAGTTTTTAGATCAGAACGTTGAGGGTAACCGAATGGTGCATCCAGTTACACTTACTTTTTCAAATACTTAAAAGTACTTAGAAGTGATGAAGTACTTTGAAGTACATAAAGTATACTAAAGTAATTTAAGTTACATTTTAAGTATCTATTTAAAGTGGATACTTTAATACTTAGTGACTCAATGTTCACAACGCCCTTCCTGTTAAACAATCTAGAAACTAGTCTCACGGCCAAGTGTGATCTGTTTCCACAACTATTGACGTAGCTTTATGAATACATCGCAATGACCATCCAAAATCGATACAGCCGATTTTAGCTAACATATCAATAACGACACCAGAAAATATTTTGGCCACCTCCATAATCTTAAATAAGGAAAAGTCACCATTGACTAACATATTTGTAAGCTAAATTTCAGTCTTATAAAACTGTCATTTATAATGTAACCAAATTTTAATGCCGTATATAATGTTATTCTCGCAGGATAGGGCAGGAAATGATAAAAGGCTCTATTTTCGTAACTAAATTAATTATTACTACAAAATTATTTCTATCCCATGGAATGGAGAATAAAATATATTATCATTATAGTTTTCTTATTTTCGTAACAAAATTGGGGTAACTACAAGATCCGTACGACTACAGCCGCGAGCAGTCGCTAGTTATATTATAATACGAGGCAAATAACGGGTTAAATACAATATTTGCCTCACGGCGTTATACAGCTAATGTTATGACGGACATTTTGTTGATTCAACTTCAAATATTTAAAGAATTAATTACTTGTTAAATGAGACTAATGTGTTGCGTTAAAACTTGTAATTTAAGTCTCTGCGTGTGTGATGTGTTACGTTAAAACAAGTCTCTACGTGTGTGAATTTAAGAAATTATTTTTAAACAGCAGAAATTATATTTTATTCCTCAATAATAAAGTAAAGTATACAATGGAATATGTCTTTGATTTATACAGAAACTGCAAAAAAAAAGGGTACGGTATAGAGATGAAGATTGGGGGGTGTAACGTGTCCCCCCTTGAAAGTCAACCTGTCCTACACGTGATACCTAGGCAGAAAGTTGTTTTTTTTAGTTTAGACGAAAAATCGTGCCTCCTGATTGAGAAATATTCCCCGATATCCAAGGACATCAGTAACACTGATACATCACCATGCATTGCCAACCAAAAATGCAGAGGGAACTTTTAGAAGGAAAAAAATACTACTATAACGTAAGATTAACCTGAACAGTATAGATTCCAGACACCTTCAACAGAAGGTACCTGGCTCGTCTATTGCTCCAAAATATATGAACCCTTATGCTGAGATTCCACCAGAGGCGTGAGAGATAGCGAGTAGCGAGGCGGTACGCGAAGAAATAATCCACCAATAGGATAACGTCATCACGCAAGCCCAGAAAAATAGTATTCTTGGCCTTGCACCGATGGATAAGAGCCCGTTATACAGAACCAAGAATTTCCGAGCAATTTTATGAGAATCTTGTATTTTACAAGCTTTTATTTAGTTTCACCTGACCGATGTCGCCGTAATAATTTTTTGTATGTGCCAATTCCCAGTGTCTGAGTGAGCTAAAATTTTGTATACATATGTAAATCGCATGACAATGCATTGTAATGATGATAAAGAATTGATCTGATGATGGAATCGGAGAGTGACCATTGGTACTCTGATATAAAAGGACCAACTTGACTTTGACCAACTTTGACTTATCTTTAGAACTATTCTGACGTTAGATAAATAAATAAAAGCTAACACACTCATACCCCCGCAGTACGACTCCCTGTGTCACGGGTGGCATGGACAACACAAATAACACGTCACTAACACCCATGACCCGAGAACAAATATTTATCTGTCACATAAATATCAGCCCCGGTCGGGAATCGAACCCAGGACCCCTCGCTTCGCAGGCAGGATCACTACCAGCTAGGCTACGGAGCCGTCGAGTCTGACGATAAAAGTTTTATAACATTTTTTTTGTTTATTGCATTATTATCATAAAGGGTCATGTTTTCAATCAGCATTAAAAGCGATGAACCATTATTGGTAAAGTAGCAACACTTTACA
The DNA here is from genome assembly GCA_018251375.1 of Calpodes ethlius. NCBI lineage: Eukaryota > Metazoa > Arthropoda > Insecta > Lepidoptera > Hesperiidae > Calpodes > Calpodes ethlius. The sequence continues at coordinate 10,892 of DWPA01002117.1, forward strand.
GCGTTGCTTGCGCCATACAGAAGGTTAACGAAGAATCACCGTTGATAAATAAACACAAGGCCAGATTTTACTGTCAGACCTTATCTTAATATAGCCGCTGGAAATAGATTTGTTGCTTTGCGGAATAGTCGAAGGTGATAACCGTACGATGGAACGTTCGAGAAAACGTTGCACTGAAAAAAATGCTGCTGACATTGACATCTATCGTGCAGGTTCCATTTTAAAAGCATTTCGAAAATGTATTAATACTTTTAAGTATGGATATATTTTTTTTACAATAAATATGAATGAGCCAATTTAATGTAACAAGCTGAGGTAACACCTTGACCTGAATCTAATGTTAAGTGTAATTAAGTGTATTGCTTAGTTCATTCGTTTCCAGATTCAAAGAATAAGTTGTTTAGACAACAGCTATAGCTAAGTTAGCTAAACTGTTAAGACAACCAGCGAGAGAAATGACTAAATAGCTTAATACGATTTTGCGTCGATAAGTAGGGACGTATTAATTTGTTGCATCTTATGTTGATGTATATATGTATGATAAACCTTTAAGTTTATCCATAAGAAAAGTTAAAAATAAAGTGAGATGTTATGAAAAAAAAAATTTCTTATCCCTCATGTAAGATGACCTGTCTTACGACCACACTAAGCAGTTATTACAACATCCAGACCCCCCTAATTATATAAATATAAATATGTATATTATATAAATATGTATAAAATGAACTACAAAAGCAATGAAACTCAATTATAAATCTTTTGTGTTTTACTACATAAATCGAAAACAAACTAAGTTAAAATAAGTCACACGTAAACTATACTGAGGGCTTATTTTGGAATCTTTAAGCAAAAGGACTTAAAAGCTATCTACCAGAAAATAAAAATCCTAAGGATAGAAGATAGAGAAACTCCAAGGATAGGCTCTCTGTCGGAGCAGACATATGCTATGGATAAATTCTTGCCATCGGACAGATGAATAATTTCAGTTGGCAACTCATTTTCTGTTTAACAGACTTGAGGATTTTTTTATTGTTTAATTTTTTATACGGTCAATGCAATAGTTATTTGAAAGGCATCAGCATGTAATCTGGCTGAAGGACTTTGCGTTTTTATTCACATGAAAAATATAAGTAATTATATGCCTATTGTATTCTACTGACTATATTTTAGTATGATTAAAACTCATTATCAATTCCATCACAACCATTAGAAACCGCTCTATTATAGCTCAAAGCTCTTTTAGAAGGTCTCCGTATAAAAATATCTCAGCGGAAACGACCAATATAATTTGATCATCAGTTCCAATTGATTGCGCAGACCCTTTCTGATAATTACTTTTTACGCAAAAAGGTCGCTTGATTTCTTTTCATAGGTTTTACGGGTTTTTATCGATTCAATTAAAAACCGGTCTAAAAAGGTTTCTTAACTGGGTCGCCAGTACCATTTGAGTAATTTTGATAAATACTGCAAGTACATTCAAATATAGGTTTTAAAAATTCAAATCATTACTTAAATTTAACAGAAAAGATTTAAACAAGCTCCTGGTTCTCTTGGCTTATTTTGTAAAATAACAGATAAAATGAATCTACGCTGTGTATCTTTAAGTCACCTATCCAATCTAGATTCTGAGTAACTAATACCCTACAAAGCATAGACCAATACCTTGTGAGACTTAAGATCGCACGCGCAGCACTGAGCGCTGCATACTGCGCAAGTGCGCACTACAGCCGGCGCGGTGTAGTCAGAAAAGGAAACATTTTCTATTCAATCGCACTAATGCAAATTATTTTTACCGTGTCAAGGCTGACTCGAAGGTTTCGACCTTCGCTCCGTCACAAACGAGTTTAAACTGCACACGGTTGTAAACTACTTGGGTATAATTTACAGCAAAGGATTGAGATAAAGTTCTTTGTTCATTAGTTAATGAGAACTATGTATGTATGGAATAACTATGAAAGGGAGCGGCCTTATATCCACTATCGTAATATACTATCATCTTACAAAACATCGTTAAATATATTACAACCCCATATCTTATGGCAGGGAGAGATTTCTGGTAAAGAAGTTAAATGATTAAGATTGATTAATTTTCATCATATAAACTTTTATATTAAGTACATTAAAAATAACATCCAGATAGGTTACTTAATACCAATAAGTTGCTCATTGATGACTTTAAAACAATTTTTTTTCCCTTTTGAAATACATTTACCGACCGGCTTATGAAGTTTATGCACTCGGGGGCAGTACGGTTTACTGGAAAAAGAGTAGGTAGGTACATAATATTAAACGCTGATTCATAAAACTACATATAAAAGACAACGGACCAGAATTCCAAAAATAGATATGCATTATTTATTATGATTCATTATCAAAATACATATTTTAAGATTAAAATTACCGGAGATTAAAGTAAGTAGAATCGGTTATAAATACCAAACAAGCTTTAACTAAAAACAACAAGAGTTAAGAGATAAGAACAGGTTGAGTTATCGCGCCGGCATCGGCGCGCGTTGCAGGAACTTCAAAATTACATGGCATATCTACTGATAGCAGATGACTTGACGCTGTTTAATTAGTGAGTGACAATGTACTACTTGTACTGGCTTAGATAAAATCAATTTGTATCAGCAGTAGACTAACGAACACGTCGGCGAACGGAAGCGGTTCGGATAATATGGAGAAGCGAAGGGGGTGATACGGATACGCCGATTTTTAAAATTGGAATTTTGGAAATTTTTAAAATAACGCAGGAATGTAAAAGTGTTTTAGAGTTTTAATTAAGTTATATTTTGACAGTATTTTTGTTACAGGTCTTTTTTATTGTGCCACTACTTCAAAGCATGGGCCAGTGTAACTAGTAAAATGAAACAGTTATATACATTTGAAGTGACTTCTACTATTAGTCATTACTCTATGGTCATTAGGTCAGTGGACAAAAATACTTGCCTACATAATGCTACATTTTGCATAATGCTATACTTTAGTTTGTTTGATATCGATGCTTGAAATACCTGATTTATCAAATTTATTACGAAGGTTTGCAATATTACTTATTTATGTTGATGATGCAAAAAATTGTTCAATAAACTAGAAATTGATTACATAGTTATAAATATAAACAATTATAAACAATAGGTATGACAGTCTTATTTCTGATTTTAAAACTATGCAATAAATGAACTAGGAGTGGGTGAAATAAACTTGAATTCCAAGAACCGGCTAACCATTTATATTCTGAGGAGCCGGAAATTCGGAACTATCCGATGTAGTCGTAAACAGCAGCTATCTTATCTTTATCATATTAAAGATAAAAGATTTGTTACCATCACGCATTTCTGAGACTGTACCAGAGGAACTTGATATAACATACATTCAAAACTATTTAAAATATCCCCCTTCAGCGTAACAGTTAAGTTAAGCAAACAAAATGTACCAAGAGTCAAACGATTAATATCGATAAGGCCCATTCATCGACTGGGCGCATTCCATTCATTGCGGTACGCTAATCTGTACGGATAACGACCTGACTACTGGACAGCGAGCGATAATGACACGTAAATATCAGGGCGACAGAGTTTTGTGTATTCAAAAATACTAACTAAAATTCTCACTAACAATTTTCAACTTCCGGGAAAATCGCTATGAATTTTTGTCTAGAGGACAATACCGATTATGTTGTAAATCAGAATACTCTATACGTAAAATGTATGATTATACAATAAAAGTGATTTTGGTTCAAATGTTATTTAGTAACTTTTTCCTTTTATGGAGATATTTAATCTTTTCGTGTTGACATATTTTTTCAAAGGGATACTCGGTTTCTTCGAGAAACAAAACGTTACACTATAATACACGTGATGCGTTGATATTGCGTATTTCCTACCAACCAAAACCATTTCGGCAGCTATAACTGGTGATTCAAGAAACCCATATCAAATTCAATTGATCAAAACATGCAGGTATTTATTTACACACGTATAAAGGATTTTTTTGCTTCCACTACCATTTCGAACATGTGCATCATTGCAAAGAAAAGGTGAGAGTAACTCCTTAGCCAAACTTTTAAGGTAATACACAACCGTTACAAAATAATCTTCACATACGCGGAACTGGACGCAGTTGTTACTTAGGGAACGGCCTCATCGTTTTCATCAATGACAAATGTATTTTTTTTATTTTTTATATTAATGCTCTACTTCAAACCCTGCCAATGACACGTGTCAATGAATTAGATAGTAGGCACAATAACTTAGTAATCTATTTATTTTTGAAGGCACCCACATTATAATTGAACTGAAACATCGACGCTAGCAATTTATTCTAGTCCCGTACCGAAAGGATATTGGCAATTAAGGGGTACCCGCCATGTGTTGGAATATTCGATGGTGAAGATGGGATGAGGGAAATAATTTAGTTTTTGATGGAGCGGGTGGAAGATGGATATTAATATCATCATGATTGATGATCATCATCGTACATTTGATGTATAGTGGATGTACAGGATCACAAAGTGAGGCATCGTTATATGTTGATTTAATGCTACATTGCAGTGCTAATAATTTATATATTATAGTTCAAATAATACCACAAAACCAAAAAATAATGAATGCATATGAAAATCAGCATGTTATTTATTTTTTAAATTAAATTAGTATATCAGTATTAAATCAGTCATAAACGTCATTATTAACTATTACTGATACTAGTTACCCTGTGGCCTACAAACCGCCACCATCAATATTGCCACGTGGTCGTATTTCAATGACCGTCATATCATCCAGGAATTCGGTAGGTAAAAAACAAGCAACGGGGAATTGTAACCGCAACTTGACGTGCGTCAGTATGTTCTAGATATAAGCGTCAACAATAACGTCAACATACGTTGCCTAGCCACGTCGATATCCTGACGTTAACTTTGACGCCAATGAGGCTAGCGACGTTGCGGTAAGACAATTAAAATGGTGAACAAATCTTTTATCTCTGCGTTTTGTACACGCGTTACTCAAGGTTCACCCATTTCCTTAACATTATCAGGGATTAAAGTATAGCATATACGCTCTATAATCCATACTATTTCTACAAGGTGTAAATAAGTTTTATAAGTTGAAAAAGCATAATTATTTTTCGTAATGATCATTTTTAAATCAATATTTTATTTGGTTTTTAATGTTTTATTTTATAAAAAATTGCAATTAATTCGATATACATTTCGAGTAAAGTAATATATATCGTAAAATAGAATTTAGAAATAGAAATTAAATTTAAATAAAAACACCTTTTCAAAACTATGCTTTTTCGAATACTCAACTAATTCATGCCTTGTAAGAAATAAGACATACATATCTTTAAGCTGTATTTTTAATTAAAAAAATGCATTATTCTTGTTCAATCAGAGGTACTTGGTTTTTGAATAACTTTTCAAAATGTAGTAAATTCTTAAATTCAGTATAACTTTTAAATCATGAAACTGCAAGACATGTTGATTTTCATTAAATATTGCAAATAATGAAACGATTTATAACCTCTCCATGACTCGCGATTCCGATTTTTCAGGACTGGCAAAGACAGAAGCTGTAAATATTACAAAATATGCATAATAATG